>JAJIBD010024170.1:0-34084 GCA_021461705.1 Cryptotis parvus
CCTGTGCCCAGCTACTTTGCGAGACACCCGGGAGGCATGGAGGGTTCTAGCCCTGGCCTGCCACCCAGGCAGACCCTCAAAACAAGCCAGACCACCCTCCCTACTCCATAGGGCCGCCATTTTCCACATCCGGACTTCCCTCGTCCATCTCCACCCGGCCAACCAGGCTATCCTGCCCGGATCATTGGCGCTCACCCTGCAGCAGTTTTTTCAATCCGGCCTAGGTATGCTGAGCCAGAGACTCTCAGCCATGGGGGCAGAGCTGCTCCCTTGTTCACCTGTGCCCAGCTGTTCGTGAGGCGCCTGGGAGGCATGGCGGGGTCCAGCCGCTTGCCACCCCTGCTGAACCTCACAACAAGCCAGACCACCATCCCCTACTCCATGGGGCCCGCCATTTTTCACATCAGGACTTCCCTCTTGTCACCCTCCACCCAGCAGACCAGACTATCCACAGCCCAGTTAGCGGGCCTTAGCAGCCGCGGTTCATCAATAAATATTTAGAAGTGACTACAACGGTATGCCACCCGCTCGCGGCAAAGCCTGGCTAGCTGCTCGTGTAGTAATGATATGCCAATTACCAGTTACATTTATATTTGGTCATTCCGTGACTTAATATAATTGTTTGAGAGCTCTTTATGTTCCTGGAGCAAGTGGATGCCTTTGGGTTCTACTAGCATGAGCCAGGGCATATGGAGATATTACTGGTGCCGCTCTAGCAAATAGATCATTACCTGGGAAGATAGTGATAGTGATAGTGATTCCTGACAGCTGCATAGTATTCCATGAATGAACCACAGTTTCTTTAGCCAAGTCCTCCATTATCGGGCATTTAGGTTGTCTCCAGATTCTAGCTATAGTGAATAGCGCAGAGATGAATAAAGAAATACAGATAGTGTTTCTGCTATGTGTTTTTTTTTTGGTCTCTTGGGTATATTCCCAGGAGTGCTATTGCTGGATCAAATGGGAGCTCAATATCTAGTTTTCGGAGGAATGCCCATATTGTTTTCCAAAACGGCTGGACCAATCGGCACTCCCACCAACAGTGGATGAGAGTCCCTTTTTCCCCCACATCCACGCCAGCACCAGTTGTTCTTGCTGTTTTGGATGTGTGCCAGTCTCTGTGGTGTGAGATGGTACCTCATTGTTGTTTTTGATTTGCATCTCCCCTGATGATTAAAGATGAAGAGCACTTTTCATATGCCTTTTGGCCATTCGAATTTTTTTTTTTGGAAGCTTCTGTTCATTTCTTCTCCCCCATTTTTGATGGGGTTGGCTGTTTTTTTTCTTGTGAAGTGCTACCAGTGCCTGATATATTCTGGATATTAACCCCTTGTCAGATGGGTATTGGGTGAATATCCTTTCCCACTCTGTGGATTCTCTTTGTATCTTGGTCACCCTTTCTTTTGAGGTGCAGAAGATTTTCAATTTTATATAATCCCATTTGTTTATCTTTGCTTCCATTTGCTTGGTCAGTGGTGTGTCATTTTTTAAAGATACTTTTAGTTTCGATGTCGTAGAGCCGTTTCTCCTATGTTTTCTTCAATGTACCTTATAGATTCATGTCTGATGTTGAGATCTATAATCCATTTTGATCTGACTTTTGTGCATGGTGTTAGAAGGAGGTCTAAGTTCATTTTTTACACGTAGCTGCCCAGTTTTCCCAGCACCATTTGTTGAAGAGGGCTTTTTTTGCTCCACTTAATATTTTTTGCTCTTTTATCGAAGATTAAGTGGTTGTATATTTGAGAGTGTGTTTCAGGATATTCAGTTCTATTCCATAGGTCTACAGGTCTGTCTCTATACCAATACCACACTGTCTTAATTACAACTGCTCTGTAGTAGAGCTTGAGGTTGGGGAAAGTGATACCTCCCATCTTCTTTTTTCCCAAGGATTGCTTTAGCTATTCGTGGGGGTTTATTATTCCATACAAATTTCAGGAGTGTTTGTTCAATTTCTTTGAAGAACATCATGGGTATCTTTATAGGGACTGCATTGAATCTGTATAAAGCTCTAGGGAGTATTACCATTTTGATAATGTTAATCCTTCCAATCCATGAGCAAGGAATGTGTCTCCATTTCCTCAGGTCTTCTTTTTATTTCCTGAAGTAACGTTTTGTAGTTTTCTTTGTAGAGATCCTTTACATTCTTTGTCAAACTGATTCCTAGGTATTTGATTTTCCGCGGCAATTGTGAATGGGATAGTTTCTTTAATGTCCCTTTCTTCTCTTTCGCTGTTTGCATATAGGAAGGCCATTGACTTTTTGGGTATTGATTTTTTGTACCCTGCCACTCTACTATAGGGAATGTATTATTTCTAGGAGCCTCTTGGTAGAGAGTTTTGGGTTTTCCAGGTATAATATCATGTCATCTGCAAATAGTGATAACTTGGCTTCTTCCCTTCCTATCCGGATGCCCTTAATGTCTTTTTTCTTCCCTGATTGCTATGGCAAGTACTTCCAGTACTATATTGAATAGAAGTGGTGAGAGTGGGCAGCCTTGTCTTGTCCCTGATCTTAAGGGGAAGGCTTTCAGTTTTTCCCCATTGAGAATGATGCTGGCTGTGGGCTTGTAGTAGATGGCCTGGATTATCTTGAGGAAGGTTCCTTCAATCCCCATTTTACGGAGAGCTTTTATCATGAACGGGTGTTGAATCTTGTCAAATGCCTTCTCTGCATCTATTGATATGATCATATGGTTTTTATTTTTCTTTTTTGTTGATGTGTGATGTATTATGTTGATTGACTTGCAGGATGTTGAACCATCCTTGCATTCCCGGGATGAATCCCACTTGGTCATGGTGTATAATCTTTTTGATGACTCTTTGGATTCTATTTGCTAGTATTTTGTTGAAGATCTTAGCATCTGTATTCATCAGGGAGATTGGTCTGTAGTTTTTCCTTTTTTGTGACATCTCTGTCTGCTTTGGGTATCAGGGTGATATGTGCCTCGTAAAAGCTATTTGGGAGTGTTTCTGTTTCTTCAATTTGCCGGAAGAGCTTAAAAAGAATTGGGAGTAGGTCCTCTTTAAAGGTTTGGTAGAATTCACTGGTGAATCCATCTGGACCTGGGCTTTTGTGTTTGGGGAGACTTTTGATTACCAATTCTATCTCCTCGATGGAGATAGGTTTGTTGAGGTATTCCAAATTTCTTGTTGCAGACTTGGGAGGCTATAGGAATTCAGGAATTTGTCCATTTCTTCTAGGTTCTCTTGTTTCGTGGCATACAGGCTCTCATAGTAATCTCTGATGATCTTTTGAATTTCTGTGGTTTCTGTTGTGATGTCCCCGTTTTCATTTCTGATTCTATTTATTTGGGTTCTCTCTTTTCCTTTTTCTTACAAGTCTTGCAAGTGGTTTGTCAATCTTGTTTATTTTTTCAAAGAACCAGCTTTTGGTTTCATTGATCTTCTGGATTGTTTTTTTGACATTCCATCTCATTGATTTCTGCTCTAAGTTTTATTATTTCCTTCTTTCTGCTTGGGTTGGGCTCCTTTTTGTTGATCACTCTCTAAGATCTTAAGTTGTGAAGTCAGACTGTTTGTGATGGCCTTTTCTTCTTTTCTGATGAATGCTTGAAGAGCTATGAACTTGCCTCTTAACACTGCTTTTGCTGTATCCCACAAGTTCTGGTAATTTGTGTCTTCAGTCTCATTTGTTTCCAGGAATCTTTGGATTTCCTCTTTGATTTCTTTTTTATGACTTGCTGGTTGTTCAGCAGTGAGCTGTTTAGTTTCCAGGTACTTGGTATTGGTCTCCGTTTTTGTGTACAATTAACTTCTACTTTCAGTGCATCATGGTCTGAAAAAATAGTTGGCACAATTTCTATCTTCTTGATTTTATGGAGGTATGATTTATGGCTCAGCATGTGATCTATTTTTGGAGTATGTTCCATGTGCACTGGAGAAGAAAGTGTATTCAGCTTTTGGGGATGAAATGCCCTGTATATGTCTACCAGCCCTCTTTCTTCCATCTCTTCTTTTTTAGGGCCAGTATTTCCTTGGTAAGTTTCAATCTTGTTGATCTATCCAGGGTTGATAGAGCAGTGTTGAAGTCTCCAACTACAATTGTGTTGCTGTCAATGTCTTCTTTGAAGTCTATTGGTAGTTGTTTTAGGTATTTTGCTGGCCCTCGTTGGGTGCATATATGTTTAATAGCGTGATTTCTTCCTGATATATGCATCCCTTGACTATTAAGAAGTGATCTTCACTGTCCCTTCTGACCTTCTTCAGCCTGAAGTCTATGTTTTCGGATACCAGTATGGCTACCCCAGCCTTTTGGATGGGTTGTTTGAGTGAAGGATTGTTTTCCAGCCTTTTATTTTGAGCCTGTCTTTGCTCCAAATGTTCAGGTGTGTTTCTTGAAGGCAGCAGAATGTCGGATTCAATTTTTTTTGATCCATTTTGCCACTCTGTGTCTCTTAACTGGTGCATTTAGACCATTGACATTGAGAGAGATTATTGTCATGGGATTTTGTGCCATCTTTCTGTATAGGTTGGTTGTTCTTTTGGGTTATGTCTCTTCTTATAGTAGATCTTTCAGTCTTCTTCTAAGGTTGGTTTTGATTTTACAAAGTTCCTAAGCTGTTGTTTATCCAAGAAGTTGTATAACTGTCCTTCAAATCTGAGTGAGAGTTTTAGCTGGATAAACAATTCTTGCTGAGGCCTTCATTTCATTGAGTTTTCTTACTATATCCCACCACTGCCTTCAGGCTTGGAGGGTGTCTTCTGAGAAGCCTGCTGAAAGTCGAATGGATGCTCCTTTGTATATGATTTCCTCTTTGATCTTGCTGCCTGAAGAATTATGTCTCTGTCTATGGCATCCATTACTTTGACTAGGATGTGTCTTTGGGTCTTTCTATTGAGGTTTCTTCTTGTTGGTACACATCTGGCTTCTTGGATCTGGATGCCTTCGTCCTTTAACTTGGGGGAACTTTTCAGCCAGGATGTTTTTTTTTTTTATATTTTTATTTTATTGTATTTTATTTTTCCCCCAAATTTTATTACACCATTTTAGACATACAATTGCAAGATGCTCATGCAGAGTTCAGGTTCCAGAGCGTTCCAACCCCAACCCTCCACCCAAACCCATCTCCCATCACCAATGTCCCCCCTCCCTCCCCCCTCCCTCACCTCAACTACTTGCGGGTTCTGCATGTCCTTTCTCTCCTCCCTGTCTCTCCCTCCAGCCAAAATTTCCCTGCACATCGTGGAATGCAGTGTATTACAGGACATCCCTGTTTCCACTATTTTGATTGAACCTGGGCTCGAACTGATTTTTTCTCTGTCAATCTGGTCGTGAGGCAGTTTTCCAGCGTCCGGACAGCAAAGGTGGTGGCTAGTGGTGGGCGAGTCTCATCCGGCTGCTTCGGGACCCCCGGAGGCGATGGGCCCCACTCCCAAAACCCATCTGCCCTCCCGAGCCGCATGGTTAGCTTAGCTGGGGAAAGCGGAGTTCCAGCTTCCCCAGGCCGCGTCCGGGGCCTGCATGCTATGGCTGGTTGCCCGGGGCAGCTCCTGGAGTGGGGCCACCAGGCTTGACAAAATGGAGGGGAATGGGCATGGGCGGCCCCTGGCTCCATCTGATGAATTCCCAGCGATTCCCGCCTCTGGGAGGCCTGCCTACCTGGGCTCGAACTGGTTTTGCTCTGTCAATCTGGTCATGAGGCAGTGTTCCAGCGTCCAGACAGCAAAGGTGGTCAGCCAGGATGTTTTTAACTCTTTTAATTTCCTTGGGGTTACTTTCCTGTCCCTCTGGGACTCCGATGATTCTTATGTTGTTCCGCCTGGCTTCATCCCATTGTTCTCTGTTCCGTTGCTGATCCATTTTCTGGTCTTTTTCCATCTTATGTAGTTCTCTGAGTGCTTTCTGCAGCTCATCTTCAGTCTCACTGATTCTCTCTTCTGCTGCTGTCATCCTACTGTTGAAAGCCACTATTGTGTTTTTCATTTCATCTAAGGAGTTTTTAAGCGATGATATTTCTATTTGCATGGTTCTCATTTCTTTTTTTTTGTTAAATTATTTTAATAGCAAACACTTTGCATGAATCTATACAAGTATCTCTATATTCTTTTTTTTTACAATTAAAAAAGTTCATGTTTGGGTTTTGGTCATACAGTGTTCCAGCACCCGTCCCTCCACCAGTGCCCATCTCCCACCACCAACATCACCGGTTCCCTCCCACTTCCCCAGCCCACCTCCATGGCAGGTTCTTTATTTCTTTCCCTTTCTCTCTCTTTCTCTTTTCCTTCCCTTCCAGACTATGGATTACAGAACATACATTAAAAGGTTGTCATGTGTATCCTTTTGCCTCTATTTAATGCTCAGTTCTAGGTTGGCATAGTACCCTCGACAATTATTAGCACCCTGTTCCATTTTTCTGTCTTACCTAACCTCTGACTCCAACACGTATGTGATAATTTCCACCTTTGACAAGACCTTCTGATATATGTTTCACTTGACCTTGGATATTGGTATCATAATATGTACATATATATTTATGCCATGCAAATAAATGCAGTCATTCTGTATCTGTCTCTCATTTCTGCTGTCATTTCCTCCCGTAATTTATTGACTGCCCATTCAACTGCTTCGTTTATGTTCTCCTGTATTTTATTGGACATCAGCTCCATTTTTTTTCGTTGACCTCCTTAAACATCCTACCAATTTCTTCTCAAAATTCATTGTCAGAGAGATCATGCACATCTGCATTCTTTTTGAGTTTTCAGGGTTGATTCCTTCATCTGTTCTTCTAACTGGGGATCTGTGTTGTTTCCCCATGGTGTTGCGGTGTTCAGGGATAGATTCCTCTAGTGTAGTATTTCTTTTTCTTGAGGGTATTACCTTCCGTTGGTGTTGAATTTCCTAATTTTTTGTATTAATAAGTGGCCACGTGAGCGGTCGCCTGCCAGGCCAGCTGTAGACCCCAGGGGAGAATACCTGAGGTGGAGACAGGCCGTTGTGAGAATTCAAAATGTCTGTTTACTTCCGCTTCTGCTTGGACTTCTGGGGATTGTAGTTCCACCTTCTGCCTAGGCCTGGGGCTCTACCATGACCCCAGGCGCCCGCCAGTTGAGGCATATTTTTTAAAAGATATTGTTTCCTATTGATTTTTTGTAGACAGTTATTTTGATTCAATATTTATATAAGAAAAGTTTCTTATAGCAACCCAGTTGTAAACCTTTTGGTAATGCTTTCAGTGCTTGCAGATAAACTAATAAACCTTCGGTCAACAGATAACATGTTTTAAATAGAGAAATATTTACTATCATAAAATTTTATGTCTGAAAAATTCTGTAAACTAGATTTTTTCTTTGTATTGCCTAGAATTGCATATGATAACCTTGGCATATAGATTATCATAGTAAATAATAGTATAAAACATTTTTCTGTATTTTAATTAGAAAACGACTATTTCAAAAATTAGTCTATCTGAATGCTTATTAAATTATTTTCTGAAAACATCATTATCTTACAGGATTTTAAGTAGGTCTCTCAAATGTCAAGATTTATTTTGCTGCTTTTTAGGAGAATTGTGCATTAAATAGAACAATCCTTAGCAATTGCTTATAGATTTATAGTAACAAATATTTCCCTCAATATTTTAGTGTTTTATTAGAACATTTGTTCTGTAATTATTTTTTGCTTTCATTTCCTTCCTGTCTTCAGTAATTTTATTTTGTTGTTTACAGATTTATTTGCAAATCATTATACTTCAATATCAGTTTATGGCACATTTTTATCTTTAGCAAAACTGTTGTTTCTATCACATGACATACAACTAAGTTCTTTCTTTCCATCATTTTTTTAGTGGCAATAGTAGTGAAGTGTGTATTGGGCGGGGGGGGGGGTGCAGAAGGTTGTTTGAGGCATGTGTAGTGGTGTTTGGGCCTTCAGGCCTTACTCTTATCTCTTCTCTCCTCTTAGGGATCACTAGTTGTGGTGCTAGGAATAAAACCAGGGTCAGTAGCATGCCTTAAACCCTGCACTATCTGTCCTTCCTCTATTATGTATTCCTTTCACTCCAGTTTTCCCACTATGCATCCCTATTATTCTAGAAGTCACACATAATTCACTTTTGTTAACTATAAGTCATTTAGAACTCAAAACTTAATGAACACAAAAGACAAAGATAAGGTAAAAAAAACGTTATCTAGTACAAGGAAGCAAAGCAAAAAAAATACTCCTAAGTGATTTCCTTCAAGGTCTTAAGGCTCTTGTCCAGCAAGCAAGAAGCTGCTATTCAAACCTTGGGAACTTCCCCCCTATGCTATGGTAAATCTAACAGTTCTGCAGTTTGAGGTTTGGGGTGTGAATTGGGGAATGTCTGGAAATAAAAGTGTCCTCTTACATTCTTAAAAAATTCAAGAAGTAAATATTCAAAAAATTTTCCCAAGGTATTATTAAAATAAAAATAATTATATATATATTGCCCAGTGTGACAACCATGGCAAATGACAAATATGCCTTTAGCTCTTACATATACTTCTCTGAGTATCTTATATTCTTCATTCAATTACTCTTCACCCAAGAACTCATTCTTTTTTTCTCATAGTAAAGTTGAAGAAACTTGGGCTTAAGAAACCAAGTTCTTTTCTCCAAATTGTAGAATTAATTAGCAAATACTATAACTACTGTTTATTTATTTATTTATTTAATTTATTTATTTTTGCTTTTTTGGGTCACACCTGGCAATGCTCAGGGGTTACTCCTGGTTCTGCACTCAGGAATTACTCCTGGCGGTTGCTCAGGGGGACCATATGGGACCCCGAGGATCGAACCCGGCCGGCACGAGGCCGCCTGCAACCACAGGCAAACGCCCTACCCGCTGGGCTATCGGCTCCGGCCCCTATAACTACTGTTTAAAGACTAGTATTGATTCTAGAGCCAGGTTGTGCAATTTATTCTCAGTAATAATGTAGACCTTAAAATATTTGCTCTTTGGTATTTCTAGAGGTATGATATACCTCTAGAAGACCACATACCTGAAATGTGCATTGGGGAAAAGTTTTTTGCAATGAACTTGTCTTTTAATTATCAGCATGAAAACCCCTATACCTCCCTTTTTCCCTTATTAGGGTGAGAGTGATGGAATAATCAGTCTGACTTCTCACACCATATATTCTTTGCATATGTTTATTTTTATATAAAGTGGAATATTTTGGTATACTGATTTTTTATTTCAGGCAACTTTTCCCTCTCGTGTTTGTGAGAAGTTCATATTTCTGTGTACCACTATGAGTCACTCATTCACATTATTGTCTTGTGTTTCATTATGTGCAAACCAAATATATTTGTCTATTTCATTCTTGATGGGAGCTAGAGTAGTTCTTATTCTACAAATTATACTTCTGTTAATGATCTAATGACTTTTTTCACTTTTCTATGTTTGGTTTGAAAATAAAGGTGTATTTACCATGACTGTTAGGTAGAGAAAAATTGGGTTTTGCCCATGGTGTATAATGTTAATTTCATGTTTGCTTATATAATTATGTTGATGAGAAACCTTAACTGTGCTCATAAAACTGTACCTAACTAAAATATTAACTATTTATGGAAACAATACAAGTCTTAACTAAATTATAGAAGCAATATAAATATAATACAAAATTCAATATAACAAAGTATCAGAATCCATATTGTTTTTTCCTTATAATTACTCTTTCTTTCCCTTATGTACTAGTTCTGCCTCTCATTCTTCAAAAAATCCTATTATGCCTTGTTTGTTTGATATTGATTTGGTAGCAGATTAAAGTGATGATGGAAACATCAAACCTTTGAGAACCTTTAGGGGCTTATTATTCCCAAGTATTCTTTTTTTCCTTGGTGAAAAATAAACAGACATCATGGAAGAATTCTTCATGGTTATTATGCAGATAAGCCCTATTAAAGAATGATTCCCTTACCATGTCTTTTTTTTTTTTTTTTTTTTTTTGCTTTTTTGGGTCAAACCCGGCGATGCTCAGGGGTTACTCCTGGCTCTGCACTCAAGGAATTACTCCTGGCGGTGCTCGGGGGACCATATGGGACACCGGGGATCGAACCCGGGCCGGCACAGGCCGGCGGCGTGCAAAGGCAAGCGCCCCTACCCGCTGGGCTATCGCTCCGGCCCCCCTTACCATGTCTTAAATAAATACCCCTACCTCCAAGGATCTATGAACAACTCATGCCAGTCTGAGTGGTGTTCAGATAGAATTTCTACTTTAAGTTTTTCTTTAAATTTTCCTCTACTTATATTTTCTTTTACCAATTAATTATTTAAAAAAAAGCAAACTGTATAAATGCATAGCCTCAATTTGAGAGGAAGAGTATATAAAGTAAACACGTTCAAATTTTCCTTCAATACAGTAAATCTATAATATACAAAATATTTTGTGTTTGAAAGAAAATAAACATAAACATGTATGATTATTCCCTTTAGTGTAATGAGTGAAAAAGCACATTTCCCATTAAGTACAAACCTGATGACATTACAAACATTAGATAAAACATTATTTACCTGCCATCACAGACCACTACATACACAGCATGATCCCAATTTAGGAGAATAAAACTGAGTCACGGGATAACATGGATTTGAAAGAATTATGGTTTATAGACACAGAGACAGAGGGACAAAGAAAGTTAGAAATACTTGTGATAGCATGAGTCCTGAGATGGAAAGAGGTCAAATCCATAGCAAGATAAAATTTCTTTTTTTCTGGGAGGTAGGAAGATAGATTAGTGTGTTAAGTACACACCTATTAAAGCACAGAGCCTGAGTTTCAGCTTGACATTTCACAGATCTCCAAGCACTTTGCACAGTGGAGTTGAGCTGTCATACCAGCATGAAAAGGTCCAGCATTGCTGGGAGTGAGTCCAGATTCCACCAATGCCACTAGGAAATGTCTCTGTATACAAAACTAAGAGATACATTTATATTTTTGTTCTCTCTCTTTTCTCTCTCTCTCTCATTTTGGGGTCACACTCAGAGAGTAGCTCAGGAATATTTCTGTTACCATGCTCATGAGAACGATTTCTGATGGGCAGGGAATCATATATTGGCACCCAAGTTTTGAACCAGGGGTTTACACCATGCAAAGCAAAGTATAACCTCCTGCACTATCTCTCTACCTATTTAAATTTCTTAATGTGACACATACATCTACTTCATATTGCTAGGGAAGATGGTAACAAAGGTCAAAATAAAAAAGGCATGATTTCCATGGTAAGTTATTAAACATTTTCTTTTGATAAAAGGAAAGCATATGAAGTTCTGTGATCACTACTTTAATGAGATTTACTTTCTATGATTATTCTAAAGTGGCTGAATTTGGAAGAATAGAAATAGGATATCTATACTGCAGCAAATAGATACATCAATGTGTTTTCTTTTTGTGTCTATGAAAGTTCTGTAGGTCTCTGAAAAGACATTACCATTCTGTATCTATCGAACAGGATTAACACTTTTGCCTTCTATGTTTCTTACCCTGTTATCTCCTACCACGACATTTTTAAGCCTCACTGGGAGTGCTCCCTAAACACTACCAGATTTAAATAAATGCAAGAATAAAGATTAATTAGTTCACCTTTAAATTTTATAAAAATACTGAAAAGTTTTAGCTTATTAATATTTGACTTTTATTAAATGTTTGAGTCATTTCATAGGTTATATAGTCTCAGGAACCCATAAGGTATATTTATGTGATCCTTAGAGTGAAATTTTGTATTAATTTACAACTTATTTGGACATAATTATGTACTAATAAATTCTAATTATGAGTCATGGGGTTTATGTTTGCTTGTTTTGAGGACACACCTAGTGGTGTTTAAGGACTAACTCCTGGATTTGCTGAGCTGACCTTAGTGGCCCTTAACTACTGCATCTGGAGTATCACACCATCTGGCCTATATTGCTGGAGTATCACACCATCCGGCCTATATTGCTGGAGTATCACACCATCAGGCCTATAGTGCTGGAGTATCTCACCATCCTGACTGTACTGCTGGAGAATCACACCATCAGGCCTATAGTGCTGGAGTATCTCACCATCCTGACTGTACTGCTGGAGGGAATCACACCATCAGGCCTATAGTGCTGGAGTATCACACCATCCAGCCTATATTCCTGGAGAATCACACCATCAGGCCTATAGTGCTGGAGTATCACACCATCAGGCCTATATTGCTGGAGTATCACACCTTCCGGACTATATTGCTGGAGTATCACACCATCAGGCCTATATTGCTGCAGTATCACACCATCGGGCCTATATTGCTGCAGTATCACACCATCGGGCCTATATTGCTGGAGTATCACACCATTGGGCCTATATTGCTGGCTGAGCATTGCAGGATTTGCCCAGACCCCCTTGATTATCATTAGCTTTGGTTCCTATAAAAATAATTATTTGCTTGTTTTTGGAGACACTTATGGCTGTGCTGAGGATTCCTCTTGACTTTTGCACTCCAAGATCACTCCTAGCAGGCTCAAGGGAGGACATATGGTGTCTTAGATAAAGGCAAGTTCCTACCCGGTATATGATCACTCTGACAGCAATAAGAATAATTTTTTAAATAAAGAGATAGACTGTCAAACTATTCTATTAAGTATTTTTTTTTTTTAGGATGTTCATGTTTGGGTTTCGGACAGACAGTGTTCCAGCATCCATCCCTTCACTAAGTGCCCATTTCCTCTCACCAATGTCCCAATTCCCTCCCCTCTCCCTGAGCCTGCCTCTATGGCAAGTTCTTTATCTCTTTACACTTTCTCTCTCTCTCTCTTCCTTCTCTTACACATTGTGGATTGCAACATTTAGAGGTTATCGTGTATCTTTTTGCCTATATTCAATGCTCAGTTCTAAACTGGTATTATCATTTTCAATGATTATTTATTTTTTATTTATTTTGCTTTTTTGGGTCACACCTGGCATATGTTCAGGAATTACTCCTGGTGGTGCCCTAGGGGAACCGTATGGGATGTTGTGGATCGAACCTGGATCGATCGTATGCAAGGCAAACTCCTACCCGCTGGACTATCACTCCAGTCCCATTTACTGCAATTATTAGCACACTGTTTACTTCTCTGTCTACCTAACCTCTAACTTCCACACATTTGTGGTAGATTCCACCTGTTGACAAGACCTCCTGATTCAAGTTTTGCCTGACCTTGGATATTGGTATCATAAAATATGTGTCTATATATATGTATATATATAGAGAGTGCAGTAGGTAGCACATCAGTCTCAATATCTATTAAGTATTTTTTAAAATTCTTATTTTTATAAATATTTATAGGGAAACTTTAAATAAAATTCTTTCCAAGTATGATATTTGAGATAAATTGGTATGACAGCAAGTGCTTTTCTTCTTTGTTTTAGAGCTATAAGTATTTCACAATCTGTCATAGTTGATACTGGTGTGGTCTGGAGAGGAGAGAGAAAAAAAGGAGGGAAATGCCTGCCACAGAGAGAGGTGGGGGGGGGGGAAGTAAACTGGGGACAGGGGGTGGTGGAAAATACACAAGAGAGGAGAAGCGGTGCTAGAACATTGTATGCCTGAAACCTAACATGAGTGGTTCTATAATTGTGTTTCTCTGTTATTTAAAAATGTTAATAAATTACTAAAAGCACAAATCTGTGAAATTTATTATAAAATAATTGAGTAATATATTTTATTTAATAAAATATTATTTGAATAGTAATTTTAATTAGTTCCTACAATTTCTTTGACAATTAAAATTTTAAATATATTGTGCATTTCTTTTAAATCTCTCTATGGTAAGCATGCATTATAATGCATATCATTTATAATTCTGTAATAAAATTATAATTAAATCCATATTGATATTTGAAGAGACCACTTATCTTGCTTTAATATTTTGTATATGTTTACAGCTTTTAACACTCTGCTTTAAACTTAATCTTTGTCAAGAATACAACCATATACATTAATTAATGACTTAATCACATTAAGACAGCTTTTCTTTTCACCTTGGGATTAGTATCATTCCACAGTATTCACTCTATACCACCTTCTTGTTGTCAAGAGCTGAAAGAGCCAAGAGCTGAAAGAGCCAAGAGCTGAAAGAGCCAAGAGTCAAGAGCTCTAATTGTTGTCAAGAGCTGAAAGCTATTCAGTTTTACACTACAAGATTATATCATTTGTGTGATGGTATATATGACATGTTCTATCAGAAGTACAATTCTATATTTCATTCCTAGGAAGTTTTTTAATACTTTTCTATACTAGAAATTCACTTTTTCTATTATTTAAACAGCAGAGAGTCATATTGTGAGCTAATAATGAGGAACTGGGTAATAATACAGTGGGTCAGGCACTTGCTTTGCATGTGTGTTTCTCTGCATAATATAGGGTTCCCCAAATCCCACTAGGAACACACTTTGAACTTAAGACAGGAATAGATAGATCTATGTCTCTGATCTTCTGAGCACTGCCATGTAAGGTCCCAAGCCCCAAATACAAAAATTCACTTTTGCCATCTTACTAGTATTCCCTAAATTTGACTCTACTGAATGCTTTTATCATCTTATAGATATTAAACACAACTTTAGCAGTACCATAATTAATTTTATGGAATTAAATGTGAAAGAATGAAATGCATTTTTCAAAATTATGAAGTATATAATAATGCCCTTAATGAAAAGTAAAAGAGGGTTTGGAGCAATAGCACAGCAGAAAGGGCATTTGCCTTGCATGCGGCAGACTCAGGTTCAATATCTGGCATTCCATATGGTCCCCTGAGCATGCCTGAAGGAGTAATTATTCAGTGTAGAGCCAGGAGTAACACCTGAGCATTGGTAGGTGTGAACCAAAAAAGGCAAAACAAAAACAAACAAAGAAAAAAAAACAATAAAGGTGAACTCAACCCAAATACTGATTGGCTTGAACTCAGTCTAGCTGTTATTCTGTAATTATTTATCTAAGAGAGAATTAGAATTCATTCTGATATTAATGGTCACCAGGGAGTGATCTTAACCTTAGAGTATCACTATGCCTGAAATATGAAATATAAAAAATTCAGTATTGTTCTGGTCTCCTGGGATGGTATTCTTAGATGGAAAGATACGTGGACTGTGTTCTACTATTCTATATTTTTAGAATTTAATTCTATGTGAATATTTAATAAGCTATAGTGACATTCAAATATTCTAGTGCAAGTAGAATATTAAGATATATTCAGGTTGTAGAATATTAAGATATACTCAGGTTGTAGTTATTGTTACTTAAATTTCAACTAAAAAAGCTAATCTTTTTTTTATAATTATTATAATCCATTCACTACAAGAATTATTCTGACCACAAATAATTCACACAGGGAAACAATTGTAAATGGTTAATATCTCTTTAAATTATTGATAGCCTATTTTACAACATCATTATCTATACTCCTTTTTAAAGTTATTAATGGCAAATTTTATTATAACAAATATACAATGATGCATTTTTTTTTTGAAAAATAAATCTTTCCCACTTGGTGGAATTAGAAGTCAAATTATTTTTTTTCAGCTACACAAAGTGGTTTTGTAACTCAGGGTGGCTAGGCTGAAACTACAGTGTTTTTATAGATAGGACTATTGTTCCTATTGTTGCAATCATTATCATCATCACCATCATCATAAACATCATTTTCCTCTCCTATTCTCAGCCATAATTTGACTTGCATATTATGTTAGTCTTATTCTCAAATACTTTTATGATATGAATTTTTCTTAACTTATTTATTTTTGTATAATCATGTAATTGTCTATTATTGATTTTCCTTCTCTGATATTTCTATTACTAACAAACACACAATTTATGTGTCACTACAACCAAGTTTTCCAAAAACTGCTTTTACTAATCCAACTTTCTGAGCCTCTTAATTGAACTTCTGCCTTTTTCATCCCTCATTTTTAAATACAGTCCCTAAATTTTCTAATCCAAATTACATACTACTGTCAAAGTAATTATGTTAGAGCGTGGCTATAATCATAAGAAAATCCTATTTAAAGCAAAGAAAGTCGCTCATTAGGCACTGAATAAAACATAATAACTTGGATAGCATGAAAGCCTCTCTAGGAGCTTACCTCAATATAATTTCTAGATGAATTTCTTACAATTCTCTTTAATAAAGGATGTAGTCCCAGACAAGCAATATGAATCAGTGATTCCAGAACACAAAACTCTACCTATGTTATTAGATTTTTGCAATCAGTTTTAGAGACCCCATTTATACAAATTTAAACAAAATAGAAAATGAGTAGAGCAAAAAAGTTAAAATACAACTATGTGAGTAATTGGTAAATATAAAAAATGGAAACATTGATAAGACTTCTAAGAGATGTCTGAAGATAAAGTATACCTCATAGAGTATATTTATTACTTAATTTAAAATATTTTATGTTCACTTTTATACTAAATAAGGAGATTTAAGTCAATTTGTCCGGATAGTTTGATAAAAATTAAATAGAGACAGGTAGTTCATAAATATTTTAGACAAAATAAGATTTTGCATCTGTATAAGTGCATTTTCATTTTCACAGTGAGAAATTATTTTCAAAATTCTCAACAATGAAGCAAGTATTTACATATGTTATTCTCTTTATTGGAACAAAATGGCAAAAATGTTAATTGGTACACTGATGTTATACTATTTGAAAATAATTTGCTAATAGTCACAATTTTTAGTTTTGAACCCTTTCATGACCATTGAAGAAAATCACTTGATCACTTGAATCCCGTTATTCATCGATTTGCCTCGAGCGGGCGCCAGTAACATTTCCATTGGACCCTATCATGTGCCAATGTAGCCCAATGGCATCTGGTTGATTCAGGAATATGAAGAGCCTCAAACGGTTCCTTAAGGGTCTTGACAAGGAAGACTGACCAGCTTGTAGGTGGGCGGCCATGTGATCTTTTGACATCCCGTGGGATCCAGTCGGTAATGGCTCTAGTCCAGCGGTTGTCTCCAAATTGCATTACATGTCCAGCCCATCTGATTTTCGATGCCTTGGCAAACGAGACAGCGTCCCTAATTCTGGAATAGCAACAGAGGTCAGAACTCCGGATTCCTTCTCTCACTTGAGTGAGGTGTGATATTCCAAGCATAGCTCTTTCATTCCTCTCTCGGAGACCCGAATAGCATTCTCATCCTGCTTTCTTAGGGCCCAGATCTCTCAGGCGTATGTTAATGCAGGGAGAACGGTGGAGTCAAAGAGATGCGCCCGGAGCCGGAGGTTCTTTGTCCTTTTAGCTATTTCTTCTATGCCTTTGAAGGCATTCCATGCCACTCTCTTCCTCCTGCGCAGCTCAGGTTTTAGGTCATTCATCATGTTGACTTCTCGACCTAGGTACACATAACTGCTGCATTCAGAGATGTTTGTTCCATTGAGAATGAATGGGGCCTCAGGAAATAGTTCATTCTTCATAAACATAGTTTTCTTTAGATTCAGCATTGACCTATTTTTTCCACATTCTAGGTCGGAGTCAGCCAGCACTTATGCCGCTTGGCTAATGTTTGGTGTTATTAGAATGATGTCATCAGCGAAGCGGAGGTGGTGTAGGTTGCCGACCATCTATCTTCCCCCTCCCATTGCTTCCCATTCTAATTGTTGCATGATATTCTCGAAAGTGGCGCTGAAGAGTTTTGGTGAAATGGTATCACCCTGTCAAACCCCTCTTTTCACATTAATGATCACTTCTTTTGTAGAATGGTGAGATCCTGGTGGTGAATCCGTAATATAGCTCACGAAGGATCTTGATGTATTGGGTTTGAACACCCTGTTTGGCTAGGGCTTCGATGACTGCTTCAGTCTCCAAGAATCAAAGGCTCTCTGTAAATCAATGAACATGAGACAGAGCGGCATCTTGTACTCTCCTACAAACCTCAATGAGCTTGGGTACTGTGTGGATATGGTCGATTTTGCTGAATCATTTCCGGAAGCCTGCTTGCTCGCATGGTTGTGCTTCATCTAGTGTTCTGCCAATCCTGTTCAGGATGACTCGTGTAAACAGCTTGTAGATGACAGACAACAGGCAGATGGGGAGATAGTTGCCAATGTCGTGAATGTCTCCCTTCTTGAACAGTAGAACTGTCCTGCTGGTTTTCCATTGGGAGGGCACCTTGCATTTGGACAGGTAGCATGTGAAGAGCCGAGCTAGTGTATTGATGAGTACGGATGGCAGATTCTTCAGGTGTTCGGGTCTGACTTTGTCTGGGCCTGGTGCTGTTCCCTTCTTTACCGACCGAGATGGCATGTTGTATTTCAGAAGGAAGAACATTGGGAATGACATATCCATCCTGTGGAATTTGGTATGTGGGCAGGTGGATGTGGCTATCAAAGAGATTTGAGTAGAAGTCCTGGATAATCTTCTCCATTGCCTTTCTGGAAGATGTGATAGATCCATCAGGGCATCAGAGGGCAGTCATCTTGGTGTTATAGTTGTCGAAGGACAGGCAGGCAGTGCAAATGCTTTTCCCAGCTTTTGCTGCATCTTCCAGTATTTCTGCTCTTCTGTCTTTGAGGTCTTCTTTTATCCCCTTCTCTGCACCGTTTAGTAAGCTTGGATGTTAGCAATTGGTCTCCCTGAGGCTCGCGCCTTGCCACCTTGGCGAATGAGCTCAAGGGATTCTGAAGACAAGCGTCCCTTTGTGTCTTTCTCTCTCTCAGCATTCTTCACACAATCATGAGGTCCTGAACCAGTCGGTTGTATTCTTCATTGGTGTCGTCAATGGTGGTATCTTTCCATGTGGCTGCAATGGTGCCAAAGAGTTCCCAGTTGGTGGTCGCTCTGGGAGTTCTCTTCTTAAACTTTGCAGCCTTTTCTCCCCATTGTGGAAATTAGAATTTTGCACAAAGGAGACGGTGGTCTGATCCTGTTTGGAACTGGCAGACGACAGCTACATAGGTCAGACAAAACCATCGATTGAAGATGATGTGGTCAATCTCATTGTGGAATTTCATTTCAATTTCATCTCCACCAGGAGATTCCCATGTCCACATTTCTCTTCAGCCTTCTGGAACTGTGAGTTCCCATGAATGGTCTTGGTGGACATGATGAACTCAGAGAGTCTTTCACCCTGTTTGTTCCATTCTAGGCCATGGGTCCCGATGTAGAGTTCTTCAGCCGATTTTCTTGGTCTTATCTTGGCATTAACATCACCGACTATCATCTTGTAGAAGGCGTGATCTTTTTTTTATAGAACTCCTCCAATTCCATGTAGAATTTCTCAATTTCATCTTCTTTGTATGTGGATGTTGGAGCGTAGACAATGAAGATAGAAATTGCTGGCAGTGGACCCACATCTCTTCAAGCGTAATCGTCCTATTCGGTTTGTTAGGCATTCAAATGAATCAATGTTGACGGCCATGTTTGTGTTGACAAGGACACCAACGCCACTGACGCCTCTTTCGTCTCATTTTCTAAGGAATAATTCTTCTCCGGTGTCAAATACAGCATGATGCGGCTGGCGCCTCCCTCGTCTCAGTCAGACCAATGATGTCGTACTTGATCTTTTGCGCTTGTACCATCAGATCCTCAATATATGCTTCCGATGCCAGCGTATGTGCATTGAAAGTACAGACAGTCATTTTAGTCCTTCTTCATTTTGGCAGCCTAGGATGGCCATGAAATTTTATCAGGCACTGTTTGTTTGCCTTTCTTACTGCTGCCATATTAAAGGGCTCTTTCGGGTCAGGAAAATAAACATTTCTATTACTGGATTTGGCATATCATACATGCATCGGACAGCTTGCCAGGCTCTGCCATGCGGGCGCTATATTCTCATTACTTTGTGGGGCTCTCTCAGAGGGGTGGGTAGAATATTTACAGTAATTTCAAGGTAATCGAGCAGCCGTGCTGAGGCCGCACGCTTAACGGGAAAGCTGGTTTCTGCTCTGCCGGGTGTACCTGTGTCTTAGGCTCAAGCATTCCTGGGCTTGAAATACTCTCCTCTGAAGGGCGGGTCTCTGCAGGGTGGGTCCTTGTAGGCTGGATTTCTGACAAGTTGGGATTGAGACTGGATTAATCTGCGGGCTGGAGACTGGATTAATCTTACGGATGAAGATCTTACCAGCTGCAGAGTGTGGATTGTGAAGATCGCTGCCAGCAAGGTGTGGGGATTTCTCTGGGCTCCTCTGAGGCTCCATCGGGATGGTGGACTCGGGTCGGAAGTTGCTCTCGTGGTCCATGGAATGCAGGGGTTCAACGGGGAAAGCTGTTTTCTGCTCTGCCCAGTGAACCTGTGTCATTATTTTTTTGAACAAAATAATGAACATAAGAATTCACTTAGAACATCGGCATTTCTTTTGATGGAAAATGCAAAATCATTAATAAAAATTAGTCAACTCTTTTTTAAAGCTGTGATGATAGGTAGAAAAATTTCTATTTTATGAACATTACTACATACTTTTCTTTTGTCACTAGTCTTCCTATTGTTCATCAATTTGCTCGAGTAGGCACCAGAAACGTCTCCATTTGTTGGGAATGAGGTCCATTATTGTTACTTTTTTTGGCATATTGCATATACCATGGGTAGATTGCCAGGCTCTGCTGTGGCTCTGGGTTCATACAAAAATGCCCAATCCTTTTCTATGTCAGGCCATCACCGTTCAAGACCCACAGGGAAGAGCCCTGGGTGTAGACAAGCCTGTCTCCTGTCTGCCACCTGCTGATGCAGCTGGGCACCACAATCACATCTGCAACACTTCAAGGGACAGGAACTACATATTAACATTTTAAAAAGTTAAGAAAAGTGATTTATAATACTGACAGTGGAAGATTTCATGGGGACAACTTTCAACCCTGGCCTCTTTACCCAAGTGTCCAATTCCCTTCACCACCATTGTCGTAGTGTCACCCCACCTTCGTTCTATATTCCTCAGCCCCACCAACTCTTGGAAGCATATTGCTGTTCAAAGCAAATGAAGACAAAATAATACGATTGTAGAATTTTTTTGTGTTTGTGATGTTTTAATGCTTTTAAAAAATAATCAGCTTGTAATAGATTATCACAAAGATGTTTATTATTGGGTTTCAGTCATATAAAGTTTCAGCAACCATCAAGCCACCAATGCACATTTACCAGCACCAATGTCCCTGCTTTTCTTCCCCACGCCCCCCAATATGCCACTATGGCAGGCACCTTTATCCCTTCTCTCTCTCCTCTGTCTCTCTTTATCATCTATACATCCATCCATCCACCCACCCACCCACCCATCCGTCCATCTGTCCGTCCAGTCCATTCATCCGTCTGTCCGTCCATTTGTCTGTCTGTCTGTATATCTATCTATCTACTATCTATCTATCTATCTATCTATCTCTATCTATCTATCTATCTATCTATCTATCTATCTATCTATCTATCTATCCTATCTATCTATCTATCTATCTATCTATCTATCTATCTATCTATCTATCTATCTATCTATCTATCTATCTATCTATCTATCTATCTATCTATCTACCTACCTACCTACCTACCTACCTACCTACCACCTACCTACCTACCTACCTGTCTGTCTGTCTGTCTGTCTGTCTGTCTGTCTGTCTATCTATCTACCTACCTATCTACCTATCTATATACCTATCTATCATCTATATGCCTATCTATCTATCTATCTATCTATCTATCTATCTATCTATCTATCTATCTATCTATCTATCATCTGTTTTCAAAGCATTTTGGTGCTCTGGTTTTCACAATATGCTGGGGAATATTCATAAAAAGTATGAAATCAGCATTGCCTGTGTGCAAAGCATGCTCTTTGCCTATTGAGCTATCTTTCTGGCCCATGCTGGGTATTCTTTTAAATTGAGAAAAAGGTATCTTCTAAGTACTCCAAAAATGGTTGCAATTTTTGAATAGTACATAGTATTATGTACTATTGAATAGTACATGGTAGAGAATGCAACTGTGAAATAGAATTGATACGTCAGAGATAATAGAAGATGTGTTTTTTTGTTACTTTCTTGAAAAATTGGAATGGGCATGGTCAGAATTTTCAAAATTTAACTCAACAGTTAATACAAAGCTAAGAAGAAAATGAAGACATCCATGATTTCATGGTGCTTGAAATGTTATAGTAATACTAACCAGAGTAAAGAGATTTTAGCCTGAATCCCTAATATTACATTGTGATGATACAAAGGACACATTTCAAAAAAAAAAGAATACTGCAAATAGGGACTAAAAACTGACTGCAAGTATGTTAAAATTGATTAAAAATAGCAGTTTAACAGATTATCAGAAATAATGCAATAGCCTGGAAAAGTTAATAAGCCTGGCTCTACTGACTATATCACAGAATGACTAGCACATATTACAAGTGATATGTCACTTGTAATGTGTGTTAGTATATATATACCCCAAAATCCTGAAGCAACCAGATGCTATTGGGCCACACTGGCACGTGATAGGGTCAAATGGAAATGTTACTGGTGTCCATTTGAGCAAATCGATGAATAACAGGATATCAAGTGAAATGATAGTAATAGGTAACATTGATGTTTTATGCCCCAATGGAGAACACTCTGAAGAACATAACATATTTTATGGTATTCCTGCTAAAATTAAATATTCTCAACAAATAAATACAAAATAAATATAAAATTATGAAAGAATGGAATAAAACAAAGCAAGTAGTTTGTGGCAGTTAAAGAATTTAAGATTATACAGTGAAGACTCATAAGATATAAATTAAGGTAACAAAACATGTCATAAATAAATGTGAAAAATGTTCCTGAACTTTATTTTGGGCTGGAATATGCATGATATTTTGTGGGACATTCTGTTGTTTGGACCACACCTGGCCATGTTTGGAACTTACACCTGGAACTGAGCTCAAGGATCATGCTGGTGGTGCTAATATGCAGTGCCATGAATCAAAATGGTATTGGTCATGTGCAAATGTCTATTCCGCGTATATTTTCCAGAGCCTATTATCTTTATAATGTGATTTAGGATATATTTTGTATACAACATTTTTGTTTATTTTGTTTTGGTTCCATGCCTGGTGATACTAAGGGATTTCTCTGGGATCTGCTCTCAGGGACCACTTCTGGTGGGATTGTATGAAGTACTAGATTTGAACATGTTGGCAGCACGCAAGGAAAGCTCCGAGATGCTCTGCCATATGTTAAGCTCTTGCATATAAGTATTAAGTAGAAAATATGAAATTAGGGATGAATCAGCACTTTCTCTTCCAATTCCTTTTTTAATTACTATTGTCACTGTTGTTATTGTTTCCAAGCCTGCATGTCACACATTTGTTTAGCCTGACATTAGACTTCTTCTTTTGCCAAAAAAAAAATAGGTATTCCCACTGGTACTGCATAGTAATACCAGGAAATGGTGTTGACTGAGTTGTATCCCTTCATCCCAAAGTGATTGTCCTTAAAATGGAATTGTTCAGATTTGTTTCCATTCATTTGTATATACAGAAGAAGATGTCTATGGAATCAACTAGCAAGGAACATATAGGATGCCAAAGATGGAACTTGGGTCAGCAACATGGAGCAAGCAACCTGCCCTATATATTATTTCTCTGGTTGCAATCTATTAATCTTTAGTTACTATAACACTACGTATAATGATATATTAACATAATTTAAATTACTGTTAACATACCTATAAATACAGATAACCTTGTATGATATTTGTTAGTAATTAGGATAAGACAAATACATATTTTAAACATATTTATAAAATATCACTTGATCATTTGACATCCCATTATTCATCAATTTGCTTGAGCAGGCGCCAGTAATATTTCCATTAGTCCCTATCTTGTGGCAGTGTAGCCCAATGGCATCTGGTGCTTCAGGGAATACAAAGAGCCTCAAACTGTTTGTTCAGAGTCTTGACGAAGAAGTCTGACATTCTTGTAGGGGGCAGCCACATGATCTTTTGCTATCCTGTGATTTCCAGTTGGTAACGGCTCTAGTCCTGCAGTCGTCTCCAAATCTCATTACATGTCTAGCCATCTGATTTTCAACGCCCTGGCAAATGAGACAGAGTCCCTGACTCTGGAACAGCAACGGAGGTCGGAATTCAGACTCCTTCATTCACTTGAGTGAGGCATGATATTCCAACCATAGCTCTATCAATTCCTCTTTGGGAGACTCGAATAGATTTCTCATCCTGCTTTCGTAGGGCCCAGGTCTCTGAGGAGTATGTTAATACAGGGAGAACTGTGGAGTTGAAGAGATGTGCCCGGAGCTGGAGGTTCTTTGTCTTTTCGCTATTTCTTCAATGCTTTTGAAGGCATTCCATGCCACTCTCTTCCTCCTGCTCAGCACATCATGGTCATTCGTCAAGTTGACTTCTCAATCTAGGTACACATAACTGCTGCATTCAGAGATGTCTGTTCCATTGAGAGTGAATGGGGCCTGTGGAACTAGTTCATTTCTCATGAACATAGTTTTGTTGAGCTTCAGCTTTAGACCTATCTTTCCAATTCTCGGTCAAAGTCAGCCAGCATTTGTGCCGCTTGGCTAATGTTTAATGTTATTAGAACGATGTCATCAGCGAAGCAGAGGTGGTGTAGTTACCGACTGTCTATCTTCACTCCCATTTCTTCCCATTCTAATTGTCACATGATGTTCTTGAGGGTGGCACGTTCTCGATGGTAGCATGTTCATCCCTATCGTGGATAGATATCCCTATCTTGAGTTCAAGAGTTTTGGTGAAATGGTATCACCCTGTTGAACCCCTCTTTTGATATCAATGATTACTTCCTTGTAGAATGGTGAGATCCTGGTGGTGAATCTGTAATAGAGCTCAATAAGGATCTTGATGTATTGGGTTTGAACATGCTGTTTGGGTTGGACTTCGATGACCGCTTCAGTGTCCACAGAATCAAAGGCTTTCTTTAAATAAAGGACCATGAGATAGAGTGGCATCTTGAACTTCCTACAGACTTCAATGAGTTTGGCTACCATGTGGATATGGTCGATTGTGCTGAATCCTTTTCGGAAGCCAGCTTGCTCGCATGGTTGTCCTTCATCTAATTTTCTGCCAATCCTGTTCAGGATGACTCAAGTGGACAGATTGTAGATGACACACAAGAGGCAGATGAGGCGATAATTGCCAATGTCATGGATTCTCCCTTTTTGAACAATAGAAACTGTTTTGCTGGTTTTCCAATGGGAGGGCAATTTGCATTCTGATAGGTTGCCAGTGAAGAGCTGAGCCAGTGTATTGATGAGTACTGAAGGCAGATTCTTCAGGTGTTCGGGTCTGACTTTGTCTGGGCCTGGTGCTGTTTCCTTCTTTACTGAAGAAATGGCATGTTGGATTTCAGAAGGGAGAACGTTGGGAACGACATATCCATCCTGAGAAATTTGGTATGTGGGCAGGTGGAAGTGGCTATCAAAGAAATCTGAGTAGAAGTCATGGATAATCTTCTCCATTGTCTTTCTGGAAGATGTGATAGATCCATCTGTAAGAGGGCAGTCATCTTGGTCTTATAGGTGGTGAAGGACATGAGGGTGTTTTGATTGCTTTTCCCGGCTTCTGCTGCATCTTCCAGTACTTCTGCTCTTCTCTGTTTGAGGTCTTCGTCTATCGCTTCTCTGCACTGCTTTGCAAGCTTGGATGTTGGCAGTTTGTCACCTAATGCACGTGCCTTGCCACATTGGTGACTTTGCTCGAGAGTTTTTGAACACAGGTGTCCTTTTGTGGCTTTCTGTCTCTACATTTTTCGCAGAATCATGGAGGTGCTGAACCAGTCAGTTGCATTCTTCATCGATGTATTCAGTGATGGTATCTTCCCCATGTTGCTGCAATGGTGCCAAAGAGTTCTCACTTGGTGGTCATTCTGGGAATTCTCTTAAACTTTACAGCCTTTTTTTCCCCCCTTACGTAATATAGAATTTTGCATGGAGGAGACAATGTTATGATCCTTTTGGAATTTTTGGGACGGCAGCGACATCGGTCAGCAAAACCATCTATTCAGATGATGTGGTCAATTACATTGTGGAACTGTTCCTATGTCCAACGTTACGATTCAGCCTTCTGATATGTGAGTTCCCATGAATGGTTTTGGTGGACATAATGAACTATAGTCTTTTGTCGGGCGCTCCGCCGGGGTCCCCGACAGTGCCGGGAAGCGAAGTTCCCTTCTACCTCCGAAGCCGGCGAGGAATGGATGAGCACTCAGGGATCCGATGAGGTTTTAAAAGACTTTACTTATCACAGGTTCAGGCATACAAATCAGCAAAAGGAAAAATCCGATGCTTAGGATTCCAGGCTAGAACCCCAGCCACGTGTAGGCCAAGATGGCGACCACCACGTGTATAGGCTTTGGGAAAGGAGAAGAACACTTCCAAGCAGGGGCGACCGCCACAGCGAAGCAACAGCCCCCAAAGAAGCGCGGGAGAGTGAAAACCGGCTAGTTTATACCCATGCAACTCAGGCCTTCCTCCCATTGTTATGGAAAGCAGGGAGTGTTAAATGTCCTTAGATAATCCCTCCCCCCCACCTCACCTAGGCCCTTTAGTGTGCTAATGTTTTGAGCCAAATGCCCTTAAAGGAGTCCTGCAACAACTCCCACTGATTAGTTTACTAATAAAAATTGAAAAGGTAAGAAATATTTAGTAATGTACAGAAAATTAAGATAAGAAAAAACAATTCGAATTACAAAATGATAATACATGTTACTTTAGGATCCTAACTTGTTTTTTGGACCCAAAGCAAAGTTCAAGATAAAGTGTTTTTAGCTATTTGATTATAACGGACTATAGTTTGCACTGTCCATAATTTGTGAGAGTCAATTTGCTATATTTTATGTAAAGTCGGGTGTCGGGAACAAAGTCTGTGGGGCTACTTCTGGAACAGCAATAGCGGTGATCATATGAGTATGAGTCTCTGGAGAGCAGCGGTCAGGAACTCGTTGAATTGTCAGGAACACTGGATTGGGTTTCAGGAACACTGGAACAAGTATCTCGAATTCTGGAACAGGAGTCTTGAGTGCTGGAACAGGTGTCCGGAACATCGGTGTGATATCTTGAACTCTGGAACAGGAGTCTTGAGCGCTGGAGCAGGTGTCTGGAACATCGGTGTGGGCGTCTTGCAGGGCTTCTTCAGCAAGGGAACATTGGCACCGGTAACTGTACCTGTAGCTTAGGCGAGACAAAAACACTTTTCGAGGTTAATCACAAGTAGAGATTTTAAGGCTTTGTAGGGATCCAAGTCTGGGATGGAGAGAAGAATATAAAGAAGCTCCAACATGGGTGGAGCAGGGAAATAAGTATGAGAATTGATGATTTTAAAATTGATAAATCTAGTGGATCAGTAGTGGAGTTGATGAATGTAATAGAGGTTTGTAGTGGTCAGAAATTGAGAAGGTAGTAGTTGAGACATAACATAGACACAACATTAATCACAAACATAATGGTGGCCACCACATGCACACACACGCACTTATACATTTGATCGATCAATATCTTACAGCTGTATATGTGACCCATTTAGGGTGATAAATGGTAACGAGTCAAGCGCTTCATAAATATAAAGCCGGCAAATGACGGTGAGAAAGTGTCTTTTCCTGTGAATAGAGCATTGGGAAAAATTAGTTTTGCAAATTATTAAATTTTTTAGCGAGCACTGTTTTAGGAGTCTCGGAGTATTGAGCACTGTAGCGCAGGTTTACTGGATTCGAATATCTCATCCTGTGAACAGAATCATTAGAAAAACAATTTTTTTATTGATTTAGCAAACATTTTTGTAATGAGCACTGTGATCAGAGTCCACCCATTTTTCCACCTTTTTTTTTTTGTAAGAAAGAAAATATTTAGGCTGTAAGGCAAGATATTAGACATGAACCATGATCACAGACTGCAAAACAAGATCATTATTAAAAGGAACCAATCCAGGAAGTTTAAACAGCAACTTGCAATTTAAAATTTAAGACTTTATATTGAAAGAATTAGTTGTTTTCTGATTCTTGGAGAATTCCTAGTCTTAACAAGTCGCAGAGGGACCCAGAGTTTCTTGGCAGGGTTATCGTCTGTAGAAATGAAAGCATAGCCTCTTCCCGAATGAGGAGGTGACCTGCAATCCATTTATCATCAATTTTCACCCAGATAGGTGAATTGACTGTTTTTGAGTTTGCATATCTTCTTGAAAGTGACGTTCAGCCGCGGTATAGGGATCTCCTTGAGGTATATTTAAGAAGTTTAAGGTGAATAATGTTAAAGATAAAGAATCCATTGGAGGCATGCTTGTTTTTCGTTGCTTTAATAGCTGAGTTTTAAGTGTTCTGTGGGCACGTTCAACTATTCCTTGTCCTTGTGGATTATATGGAATTCCTGTAATATGTTTGATCTGCCATTCCTCGCAAAAAGGATTTGAAGGTTTTGCTGGTGTAAGCAGGACCATTATCTGTTTTTATGGTATGGGGAATACCCATGACGGAGAAGCACTGGAGTAAAAATGAACAAACAGATTTAGCTCTTTCAGACGTCCATAGGAACAGCCCATATGAACCGGGAATATGTATCGATGACCACATGAAGGAAAGGTTTGTTGGGAAATAAGTTAGTATGAGTTATATCCATCTGCCACAATTGGTTTGTCTGTAAACCTCGAGGATTTGCTCCTGCTACATGAGATGTACAATGTAAAGGAGCACAGACAGGACAGTTACGGACAATTTGTCTAGCTTGTCTCCATGGGATGCCATGGTGTACATGAAGGCGGCGGGCATTTGTATGTAGAGTCTGGTGCTCTTCCTCAGCTGATTTAAATACTGGTGCTGCCAAGAGATCTGCTGCTTCATTTCCTCGAACCATTGGCCCGGGAGTCGGCTGTGAGAACGGATGTGGGAGATGTATATAGGGAATGTTCTATTTCGGAGGAGATCTTGTAGTTTATGGAGCAGCTCCTGAATTATAGGATTATGGGCATTTAAAGAAGCAGTGACAATTCCAGGAAATAAACCAACTACATATGCAGAATCACTCACCACATTACATGGGCCAGATACACGGGATAGTAAATGTATCAGGGTGGCGAGTTCCACTTGTTGGGCAGATTTATAATTTGTATGCACAGTAGTGGTCAACGAAGGACCTGTAATTCCACCCCTTCCTGATGAGGAGCCATCAATATAATACACTGGAGCATCAGGAATGGGAGAGGAGCGGACAATGGTGGAAATTATAAAAGGTGTCCTTTTCAGAAATTCCCAGGTTTTTCCAGCTGGGTAATGATAAGATATTTCTCCTGAAAAATCTGCTAAAGCTCTCTGAAGGATTTCACTGAGTGGTAAAACAGCTTCAATTTCTTTTTTAGGGTCAGGTAGTACAATTACATGGGGATCATGTCCAAGTAATACTTGGGTTCTTGATCTTCCCTTAATTATAAGGTTAGCTATCATCTCAAGGTAAGGTGTAGCAGTACGATTCTGCTTGTTATGTAAGTAAACCCATTCTAATGGTCCAGATAATTGGGCTATAGCAGCAGTTGGAGACTCGGGAGTGTTGAAGACCAAGAACCATACCTTTTCTCCGGGATTAAATCTGGAGAGTTAAGATTTTTGAAGCCGATTCATGAAAAAATCTAATTCCTTCTGAGCTTTAGGAGTTAGCTGCCTTGGGCTATTTAAAGCAGGATCACCTTCAAGGGTGTGGAACAGGTTACTGAGCTCACAGTTAGGAATACCAAGGGAGGGCGCACCCAGTTGATATCCCCCAGCAGTATTTGAAAATCATTCAAGGTTTTGAGCCTTTTCTGACTAATGGAGATCTTTTGAGGACGTACTGTAGTGCGGTCAAGAGCATAGCCCAAATATTCATATGGAGGCTGCATCTGGATTTTCTCCGGAGCTACTTGTAAAGCCAGCCTCTGGTAAAACTGTCATTACATCATTATATAAATTCTGGAGATCTCTGGAATTATCACAAGCTAGCAGGATATCATCCATGTAGTGGATGATATATGCACCAGGAAATTTAGCACCGAATGGGTCGCAAAACCTCATCAACAAAGTGTTGACACATCGTAGGTGAATTAGTCATTCCTTGGGGCAATACTGTCCACTGAAACCTACGTAAAGGACCTTTATGATTAATGGAAGGGACTGAAAATGCAAACCTTTTCCGATCATCTGGGTGGATAGGTATGCTGTAAAAGCAGTCTTTTAAATCTATGATAATTCGCGGCCAATCCTTAGGAATAGCTGCTGGAGAGGGAGCCCAGGTTGTAGGGCTCCCCATGGGGACCATAGTAGAATTTACATTCCTTAAGTCAATCAGCAAACGCCATTTGCCTGATTTTTTCTGTATTACAAAAACAGAATTCCATTCTGAAAACGTTTCCTCAATATGTCCTAATTTCAGCTGTTCTTCCACTAGATTTGTTAGCGCCTCTAACTTTTTTGGTATTGAGGGGCCACTGTGGTGTCCATATAGGTTTGTCAGACTTCCACTGAATACGGATAGGTAGTGGGCGCTTAACCACAGCGGCCCCAATTAAAAAGGGTTACTCCGGTGTTAGGCTTATTATGGAGAGCTGGAATTGGTGCTCGAGGGGAATTGGACGAGGTATGTGGATTACTGCCCCCACTGCTCCAGCATGTCTCGACCCCATAAAGTTAAAGGCATAGGGGCTATATAAGGCTGGACCATGGCTACATTCCCTTCAGGGCCAATACACGGCAGCCACCTGGCACTCTGTCGGAGAAGAGAGGAGGAGATATTGCCTACCCCGCTCAGGCTATGGGACACTTTCTTTAGGGCCCAGTTAGAGGGCCAATACTTGGTGGAGATTATGGATATGTCTGCCCCTGTATCCAACATGCCTTTGAATTTCCTTTTATAAATTTCGATGGGTATAACCGGCCGCTTGGCCTGAGAAATTCTGGCAGTGTACCCAACTAGATAGTTAGCAGGTGGCTGGTGGGCTTGGTTCTGTGTGGCTGCATAACCAACAATGAGGTTGGCAGAATGGTTGGTACTGTTTAAGCCACCAGCTGTAGGGTGTTCGGACTGACTACACGGATCCTCAAAAATTAATAATAGTTTAGCAAGTGGTTCCCCTTTTTTAAAAGTCCATTTGGTTGGCACAGATATTGACAGTATTATCTCTCCATGAGATTCAGGATCCAGAAGTCCGAAATGCACCATAATTCCCTTAAATTTCAGCCAATCGCTCCCCTGAATTAAACCCATACTACCTGGGGAGCAGGTCCTTTTATCCCTGTTTTTAGCATGTAGGGGTCTTGACTTGGGTATATTGTGACAGTCTTAGGGCAGAGAATGTCGAGACTGTCACTGCCTGATGGGGTAGGCCAGAGAGCATTTATTGACTGTAATTCTGTGGATTCTGATTCGGAGGATACTGGGCAGGTGGAATGAAGGAGAGTGCCCCTGGATTCAGCTGGGCCTGGGGCTGGCCCCCCACCCAGTTTCCCGCATTAGGGGAGGAATAGATGTTATTTGAGCCTGCGGAGCTTGTGGAACCTGGGAGGGGGTCCATGTAACATTTCCTATAAAGGGATTATTAGAATGTTGCCCTGTATTGACAGTTTTAGGAGATGGGCAGTCTCTACGGGTGTGTCCCTTCTTTCCGCAGCTAAAGCAGGTTATCTGTCCAGATGAAGCCTGAGGCTGACTTCGCCTCCAAGACCGACAGTCTCTGGCCCAATGTTTTCCTTTTCTGCACCTTGGGCATGATCCAGGTGAGGCCCTTCGAGGGGTGGAGCTGCGATTATTAGAATAGTTTCTCCGATTATTGTTTATCCTTTGAAGTTTATTGTTTCTCCCCCCTAGAGCTGTCTGACTATGTTTCTCCCCCCTAGAGCTGTTTGACATTTCATCCCTCTCCTGATCCTCCTGCTGTATGGGATAAGCCTCTATATCATCCTGTGTTTTATGGGAGGTTAAACCGACATTTCTACAGGCCTTTAGATACCCCATGAGGTCATCCTTTTCCCTAATACCATATAGTAATGCTCGACATTTTTGATTAGCATTTTCATATGCTAAGTTTCGTTTTAGGATTTCTTGAGTGGTTGGGTCTTGAACCTGTCTTTGGATTGTTTCACATAATCTCCCAACAAAATCAAAGTATGGTTCATCACGACCCTGGTAAATTTTCGTATAGCTACCTAGAAATTCTGGGTCGGAACCTACTCTTTCCCACGCCTTTAATGCTGTCTCCCGAACGAATTTTAAAATAGGTTCAGGTAATGTCGCTTGTTTTGCTTTTTATTTTTCCATTCACCTTCACCTTTTAGCATGGGCAAAAGTTATAGTATGGCCTGATTCCTTTTTCTCTTAAAGTGTCAATATTCTGGTTAACCCCATCTGCATACCACATATGCCATTGCATGTACTGTGATTTGTTTAGACAAGTATCGGCTACCGTTTCAAAGTCTCCCAATACCCACTGACTACTTTCGCTCCAATCAGCTAAATATTTTAAAGTATAAGGACTTGATATTCCAAACCTGTCGCAAGCCTTCCTATACGGGGGTTATTGCCTCAATTTTTAAGTCTTCATGAATCGGTTTTACTTTATCTTTAGATTGGTCATGAGAAAGATTGCTGGGCTTTGCTCTTTGACTCGAGCTAATCTGTTTCTCCCCTTCTTCCTCATCAGAGCTTGTAGTATCTGGCAGAGGAACATCTACCCCATTGAGGGTATTAACTCTGGAGAGATTTTCAGCTTGGGAATTTGCCTCCTCTGGGTTATCAGCCACATTAGAATTCTTTTTTAGATTTTTTTTTGCTGGGAATGTATACACCTTTTCAAGTCTACAGTTTTGGGGGTGTGTTTGTGAACGGCTTTTAGTTGGTTCACGCCTCAGTATTGGGTATGCGCTAGGTCCTGATTGATAAGTTATGAAATCAGAAATCTCCCTGCGTAACACATCCATTTCTTGGTTTAAGTTTTCAAGTTTCCTATATGTTTCTTCCTTTTGTTCTTTCAATCTTATGTGTAACTTCCAAACCCTCTTTTTGTCCATCTATTCTATCTCTCTGTCTGTCAATTTCTTCCTCTAAGATAATGCTGATTTTATCGATATCCTTCTTCTGCTCTTCAAACTTTACTTCAAATTTTAAATCCTGTTTAATAATTTTACTTTCCTGTTCTTCTAATTTTTTCTTCGAATTTTAAATCCTGTTCTTCTAATTTTTCCCTTGAATTTTAAATCCTGTTCTTCTAATTTTTCCTCAAATTTTAAAATCTGGTTAATAATTTTACTTTCCTGTTCTTCTAATTTCTTTTCAAATTTTAAACTCTGTTTAATAATTCTGTCCTCAAGCTTTAAGACCAGTCTACCTGTAGCTTTATGATCCTCACTTATTTCTTCAATCGCTGAGTAAATCTCGTCCCTTAAGATTGCATTCAATTTATTACTTTCTTCCCTCTCTCTATTAAACATTGTCCTTACGCAAAGGTACAGTTTAAAAATCGCAAGGACCCAGATGATTTGTGAAAAAGATAGAGTAGTTCTCAGAAAGGAACTTTATAGACTGGGCTATGTATGGTGCCGAGCCAATAAAAGATACAATGTATCTATACCATGAGATATCCATCATTTTACTCACGGTTCGGAGGCAGATGATCTCTGTCCGATGATAATTAGACCAGACGATGTTCGTGGTGCCCACCCAGGGACGCCAAATGTCGGGGCGCTCCGCCGGGTCCCCCAACAGTGCCGGGAAGCGAGTTCCCTTCTACCTCCGAAGCCGGCGAGGAATGGATGAGCACTCAGGGATCCGATGAGGTTTTAAAGACTTTACTTATCACAGGTTCAGGCATACAAATCAGCAAAAAGGAAAAACCCGATGCTTAGGATTCCAGGCTAGAACCCCAGCCACGTGTAGGCCAAGATGGCGACCACCACGTGTATAGGCTTTGGGAAAGGAGAAGAACACTTCCAAGCAGGGCGACCGCTCACAGCGAGCAACAGCCCCCAAAGAAGCGCGGGAGAGTGAAAACCGGCTAGTTTATACCCATGCAACTCAGGCCTTCCTCCCATTGTTATGGAAAGCAGGGAGTGTTAAATGTCCTTAGATAATCCCTCCCTGCACCTCACCTAGGCCCTTTAGTGTGCTAATGTTTTGAGCCAAATGCCCTTAAAGGAGTCCTGCAACA
>JAJIBD010024171.1:0-14510 GCA_021461705.1 Cryptotis parvus
ACAGTGCCGGAAGCGAGTTCCCCTCTACCTCCAGTCGGCGAGGAATGGATGAAAAATCAGGAATCCGATGCAGTTTTAAAAGGCTTTACTTATTACATGTTCAGGCATACAAATCAGCAAAAGGAAAAGCCCGGTGCTTAGGATTCCAGGCTAGAACCCCAGCCACGTGTAGGCCAAGATGGCGACCACCACGTGTAAAGGCTTCGTAAAAGGAGAAGAAAACTTCCAAGAAGGGTTAGCACTCACAGCGAGCAAGAGCCCACAAAAGAAGAGCGAGAGAGGAAAACCGGCTAGTTTATACCCCTGCAACTCAGACCTTCCTCCCACTCTTATGGAAAGCAGGGAGGGTCAAATGTCCTTAGGTAATCCCTCCCTGCACCTCACCTAGGCCCTTTAGTATGCTAATGTTTTGAGCCAAATGCAGCGGCCCTTAAAGGAGTCCTGCAACACCCCCCTGATTAGTTTACTAATAAAAATTGAAAAGGTAAGAAATATTTAGTAATGTACAGAAAATTAAGATAAGAAAAAAACAATTCCAATTACAAAATGATAATACATGTTACTTTAGAATCCTAACTTGTTTTTGGACCCAAAGTAAAGTTCAAGACAAAGTGTTTCTAGATGTCTGATTATAACGGACCATAGTTTTCACTGTCCATAATTTGTGAGAGTCAATTTGCTATATTTTATGTAAAGTCGGGTGTCTGGAACAAAGTCTGTGGGGCTACTTCTGGAACAGCAATAGCGGTGATCATATGAGTATGAGTCTCTGGAGAGTAGCGATCAGGAACTCGTTGAATTGTCAGGAACACTGGATCGGGTCTCAGGAACACTGGAACAAGTATCTCGAACTCTGGAACAGGAGTCTTGAGTGCTGGAACAGGTGTCTGGAATATTGGTGTAATATCTCGAACTCTGGAACAGGAGTCTTGAGCGCTGGAACAGGTGTCAGGAACATCGGTGTGGGCGTCTTGCAGGGCTTCTTTAGCAAGTGGACACTGGCACCGGTAACTGTATCTGTAGCTTAATTTTAGGCGAGACAAAAAAACTTTTCAAGGTTAATCACAAGTAGAGATTTTAAGGCTTTGCAGGGATCCAAGTCTGGGATGGAGAGAAGAACATAAAGAAGCTCCAACACGAGTGGAGCAGGGAAATAAGTATGAGAATTGATGATTTTAAAATTGATAAATCTAGTGGATCAGCAGTGGAGCTGGTGAATGTAATAGAGGTTTGTAGTGGTCAGAAATTGAGAAGGTAGTAGTTGAGACATAGACACAACATTAATCACAAACATAATGGTGGCCACCACATGCACACACACACGCACACATACATTTGATCGATCAATATCTTACAGCTGTATATGTGACCCATCTAGGGTGATAAATGGTAACGAGTCAAGCACTTCATGAATATAAAGCCGGCAAATTATGGTGAGAAAGTGTCTTTTCCTGTGAATAGAGCATTGGGAAAAATTATTTTTTGCAAATTATTAAATTTTTGTGACCACTGTTTTAGGAGTCTCAGAGTATTGAGCACTGTAGCACAGGTTTACTGCATTCCAATATCTTATCCTGTGAACAGAATCATTAGAAAAACAATTTTTCATTGATTTAGCAAACTTTTTTGTAATGAGCACTGTGATCAGAGTCCAAAGCCTCGAGCAACATAGAAGGAATCTGCAGCAGCCAAGTTCTTTTCCTGCAAATACCTGAGAGCAAAACATTAAAAAAATGAAACTCTAACATTAATCCTTGAAACATATGGACATTGAGCACTATGCTCAGAGTCCACCCATTTTCCACCCTTTTTTTTTATATAAGAAAGAAAACATTTAGGCTGTAAGGCAAGATATTAGACATGAACCATGATCACAGACTGCAAAACAAGATCATTATTAAAATGAACCAATCCAGGAGATTTAAACAGCAACTTGCAATTTAAAATTTAAGACTTTATATTGAAAGAATTAGTTGTTTTCTGATTCTTGGAGAATTCTAGTCGTAACAAGTCACAGAGGAACCCAGAGTTTCTTGGCAGGGTTATCATCTGTAGAAATGAAAGCATAACCTCTTTCCCGAATGAGGAGGTGACCTGCAATCCATTTATCATCAATTTTCACCCAGATAGGTGAATTGACTGTTTTTTGAGTTTGCATATCTTCTTGAAAGTGACATTCAGCCGCGGTATAGGGATCTCCTTGAGGTATATTTAAGAAGTTTAAGGTGAATAATGTTAAAGATAAAGAATCCATTGGAGGCATACTTGTTTTTCAGTTGCTTTAATAACTGAGTTTTAAGCGTTCTGTGGGCACGTTCAACAATTGATTGTCCTTGTGGATTATATGGAATTCCTGTAATATGTTTGATCTGCCATTCCTCACAAAAGGATTTGAAGGTTTTGCTGGTGTAAGCAGGACCATTATCTGTTTTTATGGTATGGGGAATACCCATGGCGGAGAAGCACTGGAGTAAAAATGAACAAACAGATTTAGCTCTTTCAGACGTCGTAGGAACAGCCCATATGAACCGGGAATATGTATCAATGACCACATGAAGAAAAGGTTTGTTGGGAAATAAGTTAGTATGAGTTATATCCATCTGCCACAATTGATTTGTCTGTAAACCTCGAGGATTTGCTCCCTGCTACATGAGATGTACAATGTAAAGGGAGCACAGACAGGACAGTTCGCGGACAATTTGTCTAGCTTGTCTCCATGGGATGCCATGATGTACATGAAGACGGGCGGGCATTTGTATGTAGAGTCTGGTGCTCTTCCTCAGCTGATTAAAACACTGGTGCTGCCAAGATATCTGCTGCTTCATTTCCTCAAACCATCGGCCCGGGAGTCGGCTGTAAGAACGGATGTGGGAGATGTATATAAGGAATGTTCTATTTCGCAGGAGATCTTGTAGTTTATGCACTAGCTCCTGAATTATAGGATTATGGGCATTTAAAGAAGCAGTGACAATTCCAGGAAATAAACCAATTACATATGCAGAATCACTCACCACATTACATGGGCCAGATACATGGGATACTAAATGTATCAGGGTGGCGTAGTTCCACTTGTTGGGCAGATTTATAATTTGTATGCACAGTAGTGGTCAATGAAGGACCTGTAATTCCACCCCTTCCTGATGAAGAGCCATCAATATAATACACTGGAGCATCAGGAATGGGAGAGGAGCGGACAATGGTGGAAATTACAAAAGGTGTCCTTTTCAGAAATTCCCAGGTTTTTCCAGGTGGGTAATGATAAGATATTACTCCTGAAAAATCTGCTAAAGCTCTCTGAAGGATTTCACTGAGTGGTAAAACAGCTTCAATTTCTTTTTTAGGGTCAGGTAGTACAATTACATGGGGATCATGTCCAAGTAATACTTGGGTTCTTGATCTTCCCTTAATTATAAGGTTAGCTATCATCTCAAGGTAAGGTGTAGCAGTACGATTCTGCTTGTTATGTAAGTAAACCCATTCTAACGGTCCAGATAATTGGGCTATAGCAGCAGTTGGAGACTCGGGAGTGTTGAAGACCAATAACCATACCTTTTCTCCGGGATTAAATCTGGAGAGGTAAGATTTTGAAGCCGATCCATAAAAAAGTCTAATTCCTTCTGAGCTTTAGGAGTTAGCTGCCTTGGGCTATTTAAAGCAGGATCACCTTCAAGGGTGTGGTACAGGTTACTGAGCTCACAGTTAGGAATACCAAGGGAGGGGCGCACCCAGTTGATATCTCCCAGCAGTTTCTGAAAATCATTCAAGGTTTTGAGCATTTTTTGACTAATGGAAATTTTTTGAGGATGCACTGTAGTGCGGTCAAGAGCATAGCCCAAATATTCATATGGAGGCTGCATCTGGATTTTTTTCGGAGCTACTTGTAAGCCAGCCTCTGGTAAAACTGTCATTACATCATTATATAAATTCTGGAGATCTCTGGAATTATCACAATCTAGCAGGATATCATCCATGTAATGGATGATGTATGCACCTGAATGGGTAGCAAAACTCATCAACAAAGTGTTGACACATCGTAGGTGAATTAGTCATCCCTTGGGGCAATACTGTCCATTGAAACCTACGTAAAGGACCTTTAATGATTAATGGAAGGGACTGAAAATGAAAACCTTTTCAGATCATTTGGGTGGATAGGTATGCTGTAAAAGCAGTCTTTTAAATCTATGATAATTAGCGGCCAATCTTTAGGAATAGCTGCTGAGAGAGGGGGAGCCCAGGTTGCAGGGCTCCCATGGGGACCATAGTAGAATTTACATTCCTTAAATCAATCAGCAAACGCCATTTTCCTGATTTTTTCTGTATTACAAAAACAGGAGAATTCCATTCTGAAAACGTTTCTTCAATATGTCCTAATTTCAGCTGTTCTTCCACTAGATTTGTTAGCGCCTCTAACTTTTTTGGTATTGAGGGGCCACTGTGGTGTCCATATAGGTTTGTCAGACTTCCACTGAATACGGATAGGTGGTGGGCGCTAACCACAGTGGCCCCAATTAAAAAGGGTTACTCCTGTGTTAGGCTTATTATGGAGAGCTGGAACAGGTGCCCGATGGGGAATTGGACGAGGGTATGTGAATTACTGCCCCCCCACTGCTCCAACATGTCTCGACCCCCATAAAGATAAAGGCATAGGGGCTATATAAGGCTGGACCATGGCTACATTCCCTTCAGGGCCAATACACGGCAGCCACCTCGCACTCTGTCAGAGAAGAGAGGAGGAGATATTGCCTACCCCGCTCAGGCCATGGGACACTTTCTTTAGGGCCCAGTTAGAGGGCCAATACTTGGTGGAGATTATGGATATGTCTGTCCCTGTATCCAACATGCCCTTGAATTTTCTTTTATAAATTTCGATGGGTATAACTCGGCCTCTTGGCCTGCGAAATTCTGGTAGTGTACCCAACTAGATAGTTAGCAGGTGGCTGGTGGGCTTGGTTCTGTGTGGCTGTATAACCAACAATGAAGTTGGCAGAAGGGTTGGTACTGTTTAAGCCACCAGTTCTAGGGTGTTTGGACTGACTAGACGGATCCTCAAAAAATAATAATAGTTTAGCAAGTGGTTCCCCTTTTTAAAAGTCCATTTAGTTGGCACAGATATTGACAGTATTATCTCTCCATGAGATTCAGGATCCAGAAGTCCGAAATGCACCTTAATTCCCTTAAATTTTAGCCAATCGCCTCCCCTGAATTAAACCCATACTACCTGGGGAGCAGGTCCTTTTAATCTGTTTTTAGCATGTAAGGATCTTGACTTGGGTATATTGTGACAGTCTTAGGGCAGAGAATGTCGAGACTGCCATTGCCTGATGGGGTAGGCCAGAGAGTATTTATAGACTGTAATTCTGTGGATTCTGATTCGGAGGATATTGGGCAGGTGGAATGAACGAGAGTGCCCCTGGATTCAGCTGGGCCTGGGGGCTGGCCCCCACCCAGTTTCCCGCATTTGGGGAGGCATAGATGTTATTTGAGCCTCAAGCGGAGCTTGTGGAACCTGGGAGGGGGTCCATGTACCATTTCCCATAAAGGGATTATTAGGATGTTGCCCTGTATTGATAGTTTTAGAAGATGGGCAATCTCACGGGTGTGTCCCTTCTTTCTGCAGCTAAAGCAGGTTATCCGTCCAGATGAAGCCTGAGGCTGACTTCACCTCCAAGACCGACAGTCTCTGGCCCAATGTTTTCCCTTTCTGCACCTTGGGCATGGTCCAGGTGGGGCCCTCCAAGGGGTGGAGTTGCGATTATTAGCATAGTTTCTCCAATCATTGTTTATCCTTTGAAGTTTATTGTTTCTCCCCCTGAAGCTGTTTGACATTTCATCCCTCTCCTGATCCTCCTGCTGTATGGGACAAGCCTCTATAGCATTCTGTGTCCCATGGGAGGCCAAACCGACATTTCTACAGGCCTTTAGATACCCCATGAGGTCTTCCTTATCCTTAATATTATATAGTATTGCTCGACAATTTTGATTAGCATTCTCATATGCTAAGGTTCGCTTTAGTATTTCTTGAGTGGTTGGGTCTTGAACCTGTCTTTGGATTGTTTCACTTAATCTCCCAACAAAATCAAACTATGGTTCATTACGACCCTGGTAAATTTTTGTATAGCTACCTAGAAATTCTGGGTCGGAACCTACTTTTTTCCCACGCTTTTAATGCTGTCTCCCGAACAAATTTTAAAATAGGTTCAGGTAATGTCGCTTGTTTTGCTTTCTTTTGCCATTCACCTTCACCTTTTAGCATGGCAAATGTTATATTATGGCCAGGTTCTTTTTTCTCTTAAAGTGTCAATATTCATGTTAACCCCATCTGTATACCACATTTGCCATTGCATGAACTGTGATTGGTTCAGACAAGTATGGGCTACCATTTCAAAGTCTGCCAAAACCCACTGATTATTTTGGCTTCAATCAGCTAAATATTTTAAAGTATAAGGACTTGATATTCCAAACTTGTCACAAGCCTTCCTAAACGGGGTTATTGACTCAATTTTTAAGTCTTCATGAATCGGTTTTACTCTATCTTTAGATTGGTCATGAGAAAGATTGCTGCGCTTTGCTCTTTGATTGTTATTAGATTGACAACCACAGGAACTGCAAGGCTCGTGGGCCTGCACAAGCTAACCTGTTCCTCCCATTCTTCCTCATCAGAGCTTGTAGTATCTGCCAGAGGAGCATCTCCCCCTTTGAGGGTATTAACTCTGGGGAGATTTTCAGCTTGGGAATTTGCCTCCTCTGGGTTTTCCTGTTTCTCCCTCTAAGTTATCAGCCACATTAGAATTCTTTTTAGATTTTTTCGCTGGAAATGTGTACACCTTTTTCAAGTCTACAGCCTTGGGGCGTGTTTGTGAATGGCTTTTAGTTGGTTCACGCCTCAGTATTGGGTATGCGCTAGGTCCTGATTGATAAGTTATGAAATCAGAAATCTCCCTGCGTAACACATCCATTTCTTGGTTTAAGTTTTCAAGTTTCCTATATATTTCTTCCTTTTGTTCTTTTAATCTTATGCGTAACTTCCAAACCTTCTCTTTCTGTCCATCTATTCTAACTCTCTGTTTGTCAATTTCTCCCTCTAAGATAGTGCTGATTTTACTGATATCCTTCTTCTGCTCTTCAAACTTTACTTCAAATTTTAAATCCTGTTTAATAATTTTACTTTCCTGTTCTTCTAATTTTTCTTTGAATTTTAAATCCTGTTCTTCTAATTTTTTCTTTGAATTTTAAATCCTGTTCTTCTAATTTTTCCTCAAATTTTAAATTCTGTTTAATAATTTTACTTTCCTGTTCTTCTAATTTCTTTTCAAATTTTAAACTCTGTTTAATAATTCTGTCCTCAAGCTTTAAGACCAGTCTACCTGTAGTTTTATGATCCTCACTTATTTCTTTAACCGCTGAGTAAACCTCGTCCCTTAAGATTGCATTCAATTTATTACTTTCTTCCCTCTCTCTATTAAACATTGTTCTTACACAAAGGTACAGTTTAAAAAATCGCAAGGACCCAGATGATTTGTGAAAAGATAGAGTAGTTCTCAGAAAGGAACTTAATAGATTGGGCTATGTATGGTTCTGAGCCAATAAAAGATACAATGTATCTATACCATGAGATATCCATCATTTTACTCATGGTTCGGAGGCAGATGATCTCTGTCCGATGATAATTAGGCCAGACGATGTTTGTCGGTGCCCACCCAGGGACGCCAAATGTCGGGCGCCTCCGCCGGGTCCTCGACAGTGCCGGGAAGCGAAGTTCCCTTCTACCTCTGAAGTCGGCGAGGAATGGATGAAAACTCAGGTATCCAATGCGGTTTTAAAAGGCTTTACTTATCACAGGTTCAGGCATACAAATCAGCAAAAGGAAAAGCCCGGTGCTTAGGATTCCAGGCTAGAACCCCAGCCACGTGTAGGCCAAGATGGCGACCACCACGTGTAAAGGCTTTGTAAAAGGAGAAGAAGACTTCCAAGAAGGGTTAGTGCTCACAGCGAGCAAGAGCCCACAAAGAAGAGCGAGAGAGAGGAAAAACGGCTAGTTTATACCCCTGCAACTCAGACCTTCCTCCCACTCTTATGGAAAGCAGGGAGGGTCAAATGTCCTTAGGTAATCCCTCCCTGCACCTCACCTAGGCTCTTTAGTATGCTAATGTTTTGAGCCAAATGCAGAGGCCCTTAAAGGAGTCCTGCAACACACCTTTAAAAAATAAAGCTACTTTATAGAACAGCAAAGAAAATGCTCAAAATGAAAGCTCACAAATTGAAAGTCTATCATTGCTGTAATCTCACATTTTACAGGTTGATGTGTTGAAGCAGTAGCATTGTCAATGTCAATATTTTCGAAAGTTGTATAATTAAAATTAATATATATATTTATTGCATGATATATGCATACAGTATATAATGTTAATGTATATATTATATATAATGTATATATTATGTAATGTATATATTACATAATATGATGTATACAATATATTGACTTTTGTAATTTACTATCACATTTCCCTTTTAATAATTTTCCTGAGATCGATGACTTTTGTAATGCCATGTGAACATTTCTTGCAGTGGTCTATGCCCTGCTCCCTTTTCATTGTTTTGGTTTCACTATGGTATTTCTGGTGACACTGCAAGACTTCAAAGTAGTCCTCTCTATATATCATTTATCAACTTTTCCTTCAATTCATTGTCACTTGGAATTCCCACTGAGAAGCTGGCAAGAGTGCAACAGGCCCCCAAAAAAAGACAAATCATGCGGGACACAAGAGTGACTTTTAAAGTGGAAAACATTGTCTAGTATGAATAATTTAGAACCAAAGTAAAAACATTACTTTATTATTAATATGCATCAAGAGAAGAATAATTGTGAAATGTATGCATACGTATATCCTATAACTTTAGTGAAACTTTAATATTAAATTGTACGATGTTTGAATAATAAGGAATCAAGATATCAGGAGCAGAATAATAGAATTTTAAAAGATATAGAAGTAAATCACTCATCAATGCGTATTTATCATGTTAGGGCTTTGCTGAACAGTTTTGTTTTGATCAGTTTTAAGCATGTTCCAATTATATTTTTTAAGGTATTACTAAAGCAATGGTGACTTGCATATTTGTGATAAGGTTTTTCAATAGCTATTTCAGATTTATAAATTCTTCTTTTTACAAAGGAGGATTGATATAATATTTGATATTAAAAGCTGTTTTGAATTAGACATACTTTTACTGATGTATTTCTAAAGTATTCTCATTCTGATAAACCTGGATTGAAATCTAATTTCCCTGTCATCTCCAGAGTGACTTATTTTTATTCTTTCATATTTTCACTTTGTTTTCAGAAAGATGAAAGGTTTATCTAACAACATTTCTATTAAGTTCAAAAAATTTGCCGTGACTATTTATTCATTTGAGTCTTCATCTCAACCACTTATCCAAGTGATCTTTTTTATAGGTGAGATGGTTTCACATATCTGAGAACAATAGTAATTTTTGTTTTTACTCAATTAAATGTATTTTTCTCCAGCAAAATATCTTTCCCCCACATGTTTTTATTTGTTTATTTGTTTCTTTATCCCTGTCTTTATATTTTAGATTAGAGTCAACTGAAAACTGAAGATATATAAACAAAGATATATAACAAAAATATATAAACAGTATATCTTTTTTCTAGTTAAAAATTGAAGACATAATATTGTTTGGAAGTTATGAATATAGGCACAGCAAATAAAATTTGGGCTGTGTATTGAGCCACATTAGTCAGACTGAGCATTTTTCATCATGGATTACTAATGTAAATGCCTTTTTAATGATATGCGAAGTTTACTAGCATGTTAGACATCACTAAGAAAGTGCAGTGTTGGATATCTCCTAATTCTCATATACAAGATTAGTTTATCATCCTTTCTGGAGGATGATATGTCACATTATCCTGCATCCAGTGTCCATCAAAAGCACTGTTGATCTTTAAACATGTGCCACTTCTGAAGAGAAAATTAGGGTTTGTGGAAATGTTCCAAATTTAATATTCAGGGCTGGAGTGATAGTCCAGCGGGTAGGGCATTTGCCTTGCATGTAGCTGACCCGGTACTGGCCGGGTTCGATCTCCGGCATCCCATATGGACCCCAGAGCACCGCCAGGAGTGATTCCTGATTGTAGAGCCAGGAGAAACCCATTAGCATTGCCGGGTGTGACCCAAAAAAGCAAAAAAAAAAAAAAAATCCATTCAGTAGTGCTATTTTACCACCAACTTGTTCACATCATATATGCGTTATTTTTATCTGATTTCTTAACACTAATGATAATCTAATTTTGTTCATTTGTATTCCTTTGACCATTATAGAATTATTTTTCTTCCCTATTTACCCTGAGATTTTAGCATGCTTCAGTTTTAATCTTTAAATTAATGTGCTATTTCTGTTATCAGTGTTCAAAATAAATAGGAAAAATCTACTTTGGGCCTTTACAGCTCTTTAAATAAGGTCCCTGTGTAATACATACATGAGTGTACTAGAATGCAGACAAAATAATCTGAATGATTCCCACGAATTGTGCCAGTCTAGGTTCTGGAATGGGAGACTTCTCTCTATTTTATTCATAATAAAGACTTCTCTCGTTTATTCATCATTTTATTTACCATAGGGTGGATTTATGAAAGTAAAGATCCAGTTTTATTAAGTTAAGAATAAATCAGCAAATGTTTTTCTACATTTAAAGATACCATCTAGTTAAATATATGTGTAACATTGATTGCTGACTATTAAGAGGCTGGACCAAGATGTGCATGGGAAAGCAATTTGAGAGTGTCCTCACACAAAAAAATCTCATACAAAAAAATCTCATACAAAAAAGGATACAAAAACTGTTCAGTAATCTAAGTCAAGTTCAGAATATTAGGTGGGGTCCAAATGAAGGACTTCCCCTGGAGAAGTATCAGAGCAGTGGCCAACAAAAAAGAAAGTCAGAGGGTAAAGTACATGCTTTTAAATCATAAAACTTTGTTCAGTGAACAGAAAATGTATCACTTGTATCACTTGTCTTCCCATTGTTCATTGATTTGCTCTAGCAGACACCAGTAACATCTCCATATGTTCTGTATCATGCTAGTGTAGCCCAAGGGCATTTGCTCACTCCAGGAACATGAAGAGCCTCAAACCATTCTTTCAGGTCATGGGAATGAGGTCTATAATAGTTACTGGTTTTTGACTTATCAAATATGACACGGGTAGCTTGCCAGACTTTGCCATATGGGTGGAATACTCTCAGTAGTAGGCTCTCAGTTTGTGCATTTACTGATGAACTGTGTGGCTGCTTAGTGACCACGACCAACAGGGAGAGATTGGTTTTTCTCTTGGGTGGAGTTCTGACAAGCTGTGGAGTCCAGATGTTGAAAATGATTACCCTCATGATGCGGGGGTTCTTTTGGCTTTTTGCAAGGCTCCTATTGGGATGGCAGTCAAGGGCTAGAACCTGCCTTCCTTCCTGAATGCCTCAGGGTGGGATACTGACAAGCAGGGCTTGAGATGGGCTTTTCTCTTGGTTGGAGCTCTGACCAGCTGTGAAGTCCAAATATTGAAAATGGCTGCCGTCATGCTGCGGGGGTTCCTCTGGTTTCTTGTAAGTCTCTCTTAGGATGGCAGGTCAGGGCTAGAACCCGCCTTCCCTTCCGGATGCCTCATGATCAGCTGAGAACAGGGAGAGTCTGTAGCAGCTCTGCCCTATGTATCTGTGTCTGCCCGTGTAACAGAAAATGATGAACTGAAAATTTCATTCCATCTTTTAAACATCCATTCTGTGAAACCCTCATCAGGACACACCTAAGTAGACCAGGAATGATATTTAAGATGTACATTTTGGTCTTGACATACATTGGCATCTCACTGAAATATTAGGGATTCCCAATTCTTTTTTAAATGGGAAGCAGACCATTTGAAAATATTAGAAATTTATGAAAAGTGACCCAGCAGCATGGTGTGTGATACATACTTGCCAAGGGAAAAACAAAAGTAGAACCCTCAAACACAGCTACTGATAGTGGCTAAAAAAAAGAAAAGAAAATCTAAAATTAAAGATATTATTTGCAAGAAATAATTTTCAGGGGCTGGAGTGATAGTACAGCAGGTAAGCCAATTGCCATTCTTTTTTTTTTTTCTTTTTGGGTCACACCCTGCAATGCTCAGGGGTTTCTCCTGGCTCTGCATTCAGGAATTACTCCTGGCAGTGCTCGGGATCAAACCTGGGCCGGGCATGGGCTGGCCTCGTGCAAGGCAAATGCCCTACCATGTGACCCTCCCAGCATACCATATGGGCCCCCAGCACTGCCAGGAGTTATTTCCTCAAGTGTAGATCCAGGAATAACCCCTGAGCATCACTGGTTCTCTCGCTCCCTCTCTCTCTCTCTCTCTCTCTCTCTCTCTCTCTCTCTCACACACACACACACACACACACACACCACACACACAAAGAGAATGCACTTGCAGATATCAGAGGCAATAAACCTAGCATTAATTTATTTGCAAAATAACAACTCAATTTCTTTTATTTTAATTAAAAGCAATTATTTTTAAAGAGCCATGTGTTACAAAGTTACTGATAGTTGTGTTTTAGGCATATGATATGTCAACACCTATGTCTGTGCCAATGTCAACTTCCCACCAACAGAGTTCCAAAATTGTCTCCCCATCCCAAGTCTCATTCTATATCTGATGTTAAATTGACAGGCATATTACAAAGTTTCATTGGTTTCGCTTATATCTGATGTTTTCAGTTCCGTTGGATCTGTGTTCTGAGTATAGGGCTGTATCTCACACTCAGATCACTGGAGTGTTGCTTGTTAACCCATTACTTAATGTTCTCTCCACCCCCTTGATTTCTTTCCTTTTCTGTGTGTCCTCTCTAAAAACTGGGTTCAAGAAGGATCTAAGCATTCCCCTCTTAGTACAATACATTTTCTAGTCTGGAATTCTATATTCCACAGAGAGTATCAACCTAAAATAAATCTAGCTGTTCAATGGCTGATTAATGGATTGTGAAGATGTGCTATATGTACACACTGGAATACTGTGCATCTGTAAATCATAATGAAATCATGCATTTCACATATATAACTTTTAGCTTTTTGCTTAAATAAATAATTAAACATTCAACTAAAGCCGAGATCTAATCAGACTTATAATAATGCAACAGGACACTTCCCTGGTAAGCTGGGTTTGACAATATAGAAACTTCATTTCAAAAAATAGCAGGATTATCACCCAATACTCATCTGATAAGGGGTTAATATCCAGGATATATCAGGCACTGGTAGAACTTTTTACAAGAAGAAAACAAACAACCCCATCAAAAAATGGGGAGAAGAAATGAACAGAAACTTCAGCAAGGAAGAAATTCGAATGGCCAAAAAAACATATGAAAAAATGCTCATCATCACTAATCATCAGAGAGATGCAAATCAAAACAACAATGAGATACCACTTTACACCACAGAGACTGGCACATATTCAAAAGAACAAGAACAACAAGTGCTGGCGTGGGTGTGGGGAAAAGGGGACACTCATCCATTGTTGGTGGGAATGCCGGCTGGTACAGCCTTTCTGGAAAACAATATGGACATTCCCTCCAAAGACTAGAAATTGAACTCCCATTTGACCCAGCCATACCACTCCTGGGAATCTACTCTGGGAAACCAAAAATACGCAGCGGAAACACCATCCCTACTTTTATGTTCATAGCAGCATTATTCACAATAGCCAGAATCTGGAAGCAACCAGAGTGCCCGAAAATAGATGACTGGATAAAAAAGCTTTGGTACATCTACACAATGGAATACTATGCAGCGGTTAGGAAAAAATGAAGTTATAAAATTTGCCTACAAATGGATGGACATGGAGAAGATTATGTTGAGCGAAATTAGCCAGAAGGAGAGAGACAGTTACAGAATGACTGCATTTATCTGCATAACATAAATATATAGGTACATATTATGATACCAATATCCAAGGTCAAGTGAAACATACATCAGGAGGTCCTGTCAAAGGTGGAAATTATCACAAACGTGTGGGAGTCAGAGGCTAGGTAAGACAGAAAATGGAACAGTGTGCTAACAATTGTGAGGGTACTAATGCCAACCTAGAACTGAGCATTAAATAGAGGCAAAAGGATACACATGACAACCCTTTAATGTATGTTCTGTAATCCATAGTCTGGAGAGGAAGGAAAAGAGAAAGATAGAGAAATGGAAAGAAATAAAGAACCTGCCATGGAGGAGGGCTGGGGGGAGGGGGAGGGAACCGGGACGTTGGTGGTGGGAGATGGGCACTGGTGGCGGGATGGGTGCTGCAACACTGTTTGACCAAAACCCAAATATGAACTTTTTAATTGTATATCTTTGTAATTGTAAAAATAAAAAATTAAAAAAAAAAAAAAAAGCTAGGATTAAAAAGTAAAATTTATCTGTGGGCATTTATGCATGGATATAGTTTCAATATTAAAATATTTCATGAACAATTCTTCC
>JAJIBD010024172.1:0-213307 GCA_021461705.1 Cryptotis parvus
TATATAATCCAATGGATATATATATATATATATATATATATATTATATATATATCCCTTGAAGATGAGCTTCAGAAAGCACTAAGAGAACCACATAAGATGGAGAAAGACCAGAAAATGGATCAGCAATGGAACAGAGAACAAAGGGATGAATCTAGGCGGAACAACATAAGAATCAACAGAGTCCCAGAGGGACAGGAAAGTAACCCCAAGGAAATTAAAACAGTTAAACCATCTTTTCTGAAAAGTTCCCTGAGTTAAAGGAGGGAAGTCATACAGATCCAAGAAGCCCAAAGGGTACCAGCAAGAAGAAACACCACTAGAAAGACTCCAAGACACATCCTAGTCAAAGTAATAGATGCCATAGACAGAGATATAATTCTTCAGGCAGCAAGTTCAAAGAAGGAAATTATATACAAAGGAGCATCCATTTGACTTTCAGAAGACTTCTCAGAAGAGACCCTCCAAGCCTGAAGTCAGTGGTGGGATATAGTAAAAAAAAACTCAATGAAATGAATGCCTCAGCAAGAGTTCTTTATCTGGCTAAATTCTCAGTCAGATTTGAAGGACAAATACGTAGCTTCTTGAATAAACAACAGCTTAGGAACTTTGCAAACTCAAAACCAACCTTAAAGGAAGGACTGGCTGAAAGAGCTACTCTAAGACAAGACAAAACCCCCAAAAAAACCAACCTATACAGAAAAATGGCACCAAATCTCATGACAATAATCTCTCTCAATGTCAATGGTCTAAATGCACCAGTTAAGAGACACAGAGTGGCAAAATGGATCAAAAAATTGAATCTGACATTCTCCTGCCTTCAAGAAACACACCTGAACAATCGGAGCAAAGACAGGCTCAAAGTAAAAGGCTGGAAAACAATCCTTCACTCAAACAACCCCTCCACAAAGGCAGGGGTGGCCATACCGTATTCGACTACTTTGTTTTTCTAAGAGTAACATTAGCTTAGAGTTCACATCTATGTTATAAGATAGAATATTTGTATTTGTATGTATTATTTCATATTTTCGTTAAGCCTTCCAAAATCATCTAGGTTGTTAGAAATTGCGAGATTTTCTTTGGCGTTCTTCAAAATGTGGAGACTTAAGACAGTACTGGCAGCATGCTAGATACAATATAAAATAGGTGAGTGACTCTGACAGTGCTGATGATATTCTCTGAGAAATATTCAAGAACATGAATAACTATTAGCACATGTTATTTCCTATAAGAAATTCTATCTACAATCTCTTATAAGACTCAAATTATTTTCTTTCCCCAATTGACTAGAGGGGTCACTCATCAATGCTTTGTCAATATTGACTTACAGTTTTTCTTTCTTAACGCTACTGATGTTTCAGATTCCACAAGTCATTCACCATAATTTTTTTTCTGAATTAACTTTTCTCCTTAAAGTGTATCAGAATTGGAACCAGAAGGTACAGTAGGTAAGGTACTTGCTTGAAATTTTGCTAACTTGAGTTCAATCCTATATACCACCAGAAATAAGCACTGAACTCTGCCAGGTGTGGCCACAAATAATGTATATATATATATATATATATATATATATATATATATATATATATATATATATATATATATATATATATATATGATTTTAAATACAATCATATATATTAATGATTTAAATATATATATTTTCTATATGCATATATATTTAAAATCATTAATGACAAAGGAAGTTGTTTATATTTTTTGCTTTCTCTTCTACTTTAAGCATCTCAAAATGAGCTAGAGAAAATATGGTCAAGAATTTAATCTGTAGTTCTCCCATTGGATGAAATTGAATTATTCTGACTCTGTATCTTTTCTCTCCTAACAAAAGCTTTATGAGCCATTGCCACTAAATATTTAGCCTTTTGGAACAAAAACAAAAGTTCACTTTAAGTAGACTCGACATCAATTGATTTCTCAGAGACTGTTTCAATAGTAGGTGATCCGCGGTACAGTGACCGCCAAATGTTTTCTGTAGGGATAGTGTCTCTGTGTTCACAAACAAGTTGCTCTCTCTATCTTGAAGGAACACACTTTAGGAAATTATGTCACAAAAAAGTGAAGATAAAAATTAGAATTTCTCATTTGGGGCATTTAAATTGAAAATGGGGTCCCTTCATTAAATAGAACTTTAGCATTTCTTGGTGATCCCAACAACTTTTCCTGTATATTCAGTTTGGCATACACTCTTTAATATAGACCCACAGAGGAAAATGTCTTTTTTTTATCCTTTTTAAAAATTTTTTATTATACCACCATGAGACATATAATTACAAAGGTGTTCATAATTGGTTCTTGGTAATACAGTATTTCAGCACCCATCCCTCCAACAGTGCCCCATTCCCACCACCAATGTACCCAAATCCCTCCCGCCCACTCCCAGGCTGCTTCAATAGCAGGTACCCTCGTTTCCTCTTTTTCTCTCTGTCACTCTCTCTCTGTCTCTGCATCTCCCTCCCTCTTCTTTTTACACATTGTGGCTAGCCCTGCAGATATTTAGAGTTTATCATTTAAGTCTTTTTGTGTATATTTAATGGTGAGTTCTAGTCTGACATTATAATTTCCCCACATCAGTAAAACACTGGTATCTATTTATATCCCATTAATGAATGCAGTCATTCTATATCTGTCTTTTTCCTTCTGACTAATTTCACTCAGCATGATAGTCTCCATGTCCATCCATTTGCAGGTAAATTTCATAATTTTGTCCTTTCTGACAGCGGCATAGTATTCCATAGTGTAGATGTACCACAGTTTCTTTAGCCAGTCCTCTGTTCTCGGGCACTTAGTTTGTTTCCAGATTCAAGCTATTGTGAATAGCGCAGTGATGAATAACGAAGTACAGCTAGTGTTTCTGCCATGTGTTATTGGGTCTCTAGGGTATATTCCCGGAAGAGGTATTGCTGGATCAAATGGGAGCTCATTATCTAGTTTACAGAGGAATGTCCATATTGTTTTCCAAAAGGGCTGGACCAATTGGCACTCCCACCAACAGTGAATGAGAGTCCCTTTTTTACCCGCATCCACGCCAGCACCGGGTTATTCTTGCTGTTTTGGATGTGTGCCAGTCTCTATGGTGTGTGATGGTACCGCATTGTGTTTTGATTTGCATCTCCCTGCAAATCAAAAATGCACTGATGAAAATGATGAAAAGCACTTTTTCATGCGGATGTTGGTCATTCGAACTTCTTCTTTTTGGAAGTTTCTGTTCATTTCTTCTCCCCCATTTTTTTATGGGTTTAGTTGTTTTTTTTTTTCTTGTGAAGTAGAAAACGTCTTTGAGAGAAGAGCTTTATGCAGCATTCTCAGAGCAATGATTGTAAAGATGCCAGAAGCAAAACAGAGAAGAGAGTTGAGAGGAACTGGCTGGGTGGGAACAAAGGCATTAGACAACCCTTCGGAGAGCAGCGATAGAGTGAACTTTCATGAGAGTCCTGGATCAAGGCACAAGGAATATGTGTTGGTAACCCTACAATAGCCACCACTGAAGGTGACTCCAGCGGAAGACCATCAAGTCCTGTGACTCTTTTTTTTCAGACAAGGTGAAGCAATCAGCCCTCAGTCATCATTCCACCGTACTTTCCTAGCTTGTAGGTAGGATACATATTAAACACAGCTGATGGATCTAGAAGTCATAATTATAATATTTGCTATTCTATCTTCAGAACTAGAAGATATCTTCAGAACTAGAAGAATTGTAGCTGACCTGAGAAAAATATGCAGAGTATTTTTTCAATTGAAGCAGCTAGTAGTATATTTTATATAGTTAAAAATATTTTATATATCATAGATGAATATATCTCCTAATACGTATAGATACTCCTAATCACTTATATCACTTATATCACTTGTCTTCCTGTTGATCATCAATTTGCTCTAGCAGGCACCAGTAACATCTCCATTCATCCTGTCACATGCTAGTGAAGCCTGAGGGCATATGCTCACTCCAGGAACATGAACAGCCTCAACTCATTTCTTCAGGTCATAGGAATGAGGTCTATAATCATTACTGCTTTTTGATATGTCAGTTCAGCACGGATACCTTGCCAGGCTCTGCCGTGTGGGTGGAATACTCTTGTAGTAGCCTCTCATTTCGCGCATTTATTCATGAACCAGGGAAAGAAGGGGAAAGATCAGCTTTTCTGCTGGGTGGAGCTCTGATGAGCTGTGGAGTCCGTATGTTGAAAATGGCAGCCTTCATGGTGTGGGGGTTCCTCTGACTTCTTGTGAAGCTCTTCTGGAATGGCGGACCAGGGCCATTAGATATTCCTAATAAAAACCTTTAATCATTTTTAAAGTACATTAATCAAAATACGTACATAACAGTGGCTTTTGGTACCGGTTGCGGTTTGAGTTCCTGCCACATGCGTATTACCAACAGGAGAAGTGCCTATGGCCAAAGGATGTCCTGCACTTCATGGAAACCAGATTCTTTAAAATCTTGATGGAATCTATCATAAAGGAGAATAGCAAAGCATCAGCTTTAGGAAGTATGAACATATGGAGAGCCACCGAGCAGGAACTCGATGGGGATGGAGAGGAAGAGCGGGACAATATACCCAGGCAGAACAGATACCAACTCTTCCTGTTGGCATGGCTGCAGAGAGGCCACACAATTTACTTCCACACCCCTCTCAGAGAACCGTGCAAGCTACCGAAAATATACCATCTGCGGTAGAGCCTGGCAAGCTCTCCGATGTGTATTCAATATGCCAAAACCAGTAATAAAAATGTGTATCTTCCCGACCCTGAAAGAGCCCTTATACAGCAGCACTAAGAAGGACAACAAGGAGTGCCTGATAAAATTTCAGGGCCGAATTAGGCTGCCAAAATGAAGAAGGACTAAAATGTCTGTACTTTTAATGCACATACGCTGGCATCGGAAGCACATATTGAGGACCAGATAGTGCGAGTGCAAAAGATCAAGTATGACATCATTGGTATGACTGAGACGGAGATGTCAATCACATCATGCCGTTTTTGACACAGGAGAAGAATTCTTCCTAGGAACATGTGATGAAAGAGGAGTCAGTGGCCGGTGTCCTTGTCAACATGAATGTGGCCATGAACATTGATTCATTTGAATGCCTAACAAACTGAATTGTACAATTACACTTGAAGAGATGTGGCCCACTGCCAGCAGTTTTTATCTTCACTGTCTGCACACCAACATCCACATACAAGGAAGATGAAGTTGAGAAATTCTACATGGAACTGGAGGAATTCTATAGAAAAGATCACACCTTGTAAAAGATCATAGTTGGTGATTTTAATGCCAAGATAGACCAAGAAGATTGACTGAAGAACTCCACATTGGGACCCATGGCCTAGAATGGAACGAACAGGGTGAGAGACTCTCTGAGTTCATCATGTCCAGCAAGACCATTCATGGGAACTCAGAGTTCCATTAGGCTGAAGAGAAACGTTGGACATAGGAATCTCCTGGTGGACAGTTCCATAATGAAATTGATCACATTATCATCAATGGAAGGTTTTGCCTGACCAATATCGCTATCATCCCAAAATTCCAAACAGGATCGGACCATCATCTCCTTTGTGCAAAATTCTACTTCATACAACGGGGAGAAAAAGCTGCAAAGTTTAAAAGAGAACTCCAAGAACGACCACCAGTTGGGAACTCTTTGGCAACATTGCAGCAACATGGGAAGATACCATCATTGGCGACATCGATGAAGAATAAAACATACTGGTTCAGCACCTCCATGATAGTGCGAAGAATGCTGAGAAAGAGAAAGACACAAAAGCACGCCTGTCTTAAAAACCTCTCAAGCTCATTCGCCAATGTGGCAAGGCATGAGCCTCATGCGACCAAATACTAACATTCAAGCTAGCAAAGCAGAGCAGAAAAGCAATAAAGGGAGACCTCAAAGAGAGAAGAGCAGAAATACAGGAAGATGCAGCAGAAGCCGGAAAAGCATTCGCAGCGCCTGCCTGTGCTTTGCCAACTATAAGACCAAGATGATTGGCCTCCGACGCCCTGATGGATCTATCACATCTTCCAGAAAGGCAATGGAGAAGATTATCCAAGACTTCTACTCAGATCTCTTTGATATCCACGTCCACCTGCCCACATACCAAATTCCACAGGATAGATATGTCGTTTCAAACGTTCTCCCTTCTGAAATCCAACATGTGATTTCATCGATTAAGAAAGGAATAGCACCAGGCCCAGACAAAGTCAGACCAGAACACCTGAAGAATCTGCTGTCAGTACTCATCAATACACTGGCTTGGCTCTTCACACACTACCTGTCTGAATGCAAGGTGCCCTCCCAATGGAAAACCAGCAGGACAGTTCTACTGTTCAAGAAGGGAGTCATTCACGACATTGGCAACTATCACCCTTCTGCCTATTGTTTGTCATCTACAAGCTGTTCACTCGAGTCATCCTGAACAGGATTGGCAGAACATTAGATGAAGGACAACCATGCGAGCAAGCTGACTTCTGAAAAGGATTCAGCACAATCGACCATATCTGTTGCAGGACTCCTCTAAGAGCCCCCTTTCTCTACCCTATGGAGGTTTTTCCAGGTGGATCTTGGCTCAAGACATTAGCATATAAAAAGACATTGGGTGAGGTGCTGGGAGAAAATACCTGAGGGCATTTGACCCTTCCAGGAGAAGTTTACATTTGGCTTGCAGCTCCTCCCAGCTCTGCTGGGAGGCTTTGAATTAGCTCTGGGTCCTTGTACATTTCTATAGAGCTATTTTCCTGTTTTCATCTCTAGATAGCCCAGCCCAGAATGGGCTGGGCTGGGGCTTTGGGCGGATTTCTGGCTATAAGATAAGCTGCAAGAAGAAAGAAGCTCTTGTTTTTCCCCCCTTTTGCCTTTTCGGCTTCCCTTGGTGTTTTGCTTCTCCGTCCTCTCCATTCTCTGTTGGGCCTCAACACGTGGTGGCAGCCATCTTGGCCTGCACCTGACTGGGGCCTAGCAGGGAGCCCAGAGTCTGGAGGTTTTCCCTGCTCTTGGATTGTATATTGGAACCTGTGATAGTAAAGCCCTTTTAAAACTGCATCAGATTCCTGAGTTTTCATCCATTCCTCACCGGCTTTGGAGGTAGAAAGAAACTTCGCTTCCTGGCACTGTTGGGGACCCCGGAGGCGCTCCCAGACACATATCCGCACAGTAACCAAGCTCATTGAGGTTTGTAGGGAGTTCAAGATGCCACTCTGTCTCACATTCATTGATTTAAAGAAAGCCTTTGATTCTGTGGAGACTGAAGGGGATATCCAAGCCCTAGCCAAACAGGGTGTTCAAACCCAATACATCAAGATCCTTCTATGAGCTCTATTACGGATTCACCATCAGGATCTCACCATTCTACAAGGAAGTGATCATCAATGTCAAAAGAGGGGTTCAGCAGGGTGATACCATTTCACCAAAACTCTTCAACGCCACCCTTGAGAACATCATGTGACAATTAGAAAGGGAAGGATTGGGAGTGAAGATAGACAGTCAGCAACTAAACCACCTTCGCTTCACTGATGACATCGTACTAATAACACCAAACATTAGCCAAGCGACACAAAAGCTGGCTGACTTTGACCGAGAATGTGGAAAGATAGGTCTACAGCTGAATCTCAACAAAACTATGTTCATGAAAAATGAACTACTTTCAGAGGCCTCATTCACTCTCAATGGAACAAACATCTCTGAATGCAGCAGCTATGTGTACCTAGGTCGAGAAGTCAACATGATGAATGACCTAAAACCTGAGCTGCACAGGAGGAAGAGAGTTGCATGGATTGCCTTCAAGAGCATCGAAGAAATAGAGAAAAAGACAAAGAACCTCTGGCTCTGGCCACGTCTCTTCAACTCCACTGTTCTCACTGCATTAACATTCTCCTCAGAGACCTGGGCCCTACAAAAGCAGGATGAGAATGCTAATCAGTTCTCCGAAAGAGGAATCAAAAGAGCTATGCTTGGAATATCACGCCTCACTCAAGTGAGAGAAGAAATCTGGAGTTTCAACATCTGTCACTGTTCCAGAGTCAGGGATGCTGTCTCATTTGCCAAGGCATCGAAATTCAGATGGGCTGGACATGTAATGAGATTTGGAGATAACCTCTGGACTAGAGCCATTACCAACTGGATCCCATGGAACTTCAAAAGATCACGTGGCCACCCACCTACAAGATGGTCAGACTTCTTCGTCAAGACCATAAACGAACAGTTTGAGGTTCTTCGTATACCTGAAAAACCCAGATGCCATTGGGCTACACTCGCATGTAATAGGATCAAATGGAAATATTACTGATGCTCGCTAGAGGAATTCGATGAACAATGGGATGTCTAGTGATCTAGTGATCTAGTATTCTAGTGACATACATAACTTTACTACTCAGATCATGACTGTTTCATTTTAGATATAATTATTTCAAAATTTTAAATAGCAATCAATTTGCATCTTTTTCTTTCTTTCTGTCTTCTCAGCGTTGTTATTGAATATTAAGCTTTAGAAAATTTGTTTTGTATGATACATTATGACAAAATAAAATTATTCCTCTTCTACTTCAAACCAAAAGTAGTGCGTTCATGTGAATGCACTTTGAATCCCTTTATACATGAATCCCTTTATACATCAAAATATCTATAAGCAAAGGAAACATTACATAGACTTACATGAAACAAATTTCAAGTATTTGAAAACACCCCTCCCTATAAATAACCTGTTAAACCATCCCAAATAACCCCAAAATAACACTAGCTAGAAGGAGGTCTAAGTTTATTTTTTTACACGTAGCTACCCAGTTTTCCCAGCACCATTTGTTGAAGAGGCTTTCTTTGCTCCACTTAATAATTTTTGCTGCTTTATTAAAGATTAAGTGGTTGTTTATTTCAGATTGTGTTTCAGGATATTCATTTCTATTCCATAGGTCTACAGGTGTGTTTCTATACAAATACCACACTCTCTTAATTACAACTGCTCTGTAGTAGAGCTTGAGGTTGGGTAAAGTGATACCTCCCAACTTCATTTTCCCAAGGATTGCTTTAGCTATTCGTGGGGGTTTATTATTCCATACAAATTTCAGGAGTATTTGTTAAGTTTCTTTGAAGAACATCATGGGTTTCTTTATAGGTACCACATTGAATCTGTATAAAGCTCTAGAGAGTATTACCATTTTGATAAAGTTAATCCTTCCGATCCATGAGCAGGGAATGTGTCTCCATTTCCTCAGATCCTCTTTTATTTCCTGAAGTAAAGTTTTGTAATTTTCTTTGTAGAGATCCTTAACATTCTTTGTCAAACTGATTTCTAGGTATTTGATTTTCGTGGCGCAATTGTGAATGGGATAGTTTCTTTAATGTTCCTTTCTTCTCTTTTGCTGTTTGCATGTAGGAAGGCCATTGACTTTTAGGTATTGATTTTGTACCCTGCCACTCTACTATAGGAATTTATTATTTCTAGGAGCCTCTTGGTATAGAGTTTCGGGTTTTCCAGGTATAATATAATGTCATCTTCAAATAGTGAAAACTTGGCTTCTTTCGTTCCTATCTGGATGCCTTAATGTTGTTTTCTTCCCTAATTTCTATGGCAAGTACTTCCAGTACTATGTTGAATAGAAGTGGTAAGAGTGGGCCCTTGTCTTGTCCCTGATCTTAAGGGGAAGGCTTTCTGTTTTTGCCCATTGAGAATGATGCTCTCTGTGGGCTTGTAGTAGATGGCCTGGATTATATTGAGGAAGGTTCCTTCAATCCCCATTTTACAGAGAGCTTGTATCATAAATGAGTGTTGAATCTTGTCAAATGACTTCTCTGCATCTATTGATATGATCATATGGTTTTTATTTTTCTTTATGTTTCTATGATGTATTAAGTTTATTGACTTGTGGATGTTGAACCATCCTTGTATTCCCAGGATGATTCCCACTTGGTCAAGGTGTATAATCTTTTGGATGACTCTTTGGATTCTATTTGCTAGTATTTTATTGAAGATCTTAGCATCTGTGTTCATCAGGGAGATTGGTCTGTAGTTTTCCTTTTTTGTGACATCTCTGCCTGCTTTGGGTTTCAGGGTGATATGTGCCTCATAAAAGCTATTTGGGAGTGTTTCTGTTTCTTCAATTTGCCAGAAGAGCTTGAAAAGAATTGGGAATAGGTCCTCTTTAAAGGTTTGGTAGAATTCACTGGTAAATTCATTGGACCTGAACTTTTGTGTTTGGGGAGATTTTTGATTACCAATTCCATCTCCTCGATGGAGATAGGTTTGTTGAGGTATTCCAAATCTTCTTGTTGCAGACTTGAGAGGCCATAGGAATTCAGGAATTTGTCCATTTCTTATAGGTTCTCTTGTTTCATGGCATACAGGCTCTCATAGTAATCTCTGATGATCTTTTGAATTTCTGTGGTTTCTGTTGTGATGACCCTGTTTTCATTTCTGATTCTATTTATTTGAGTTTTATCTTTCCCTTTTCTTACAAGTCTTGCAAGTGGTTTGTCAATATTTTTATTTTTTATAAGAACCAGCTTTTTGTTTATAGAGCTCAACAATAGACATGAATCTATAAGGTACATCAAAGAAAACATAGGAGAAATGCTCTACGACAACGAAACTAAAAGTATCTTTAAAGACGACACACCACTGACCAAGCAAATGTAATCAAAGATAAACAAATGGGATTATATAAAGTTGAAAAGCTTCTGCACCTCAAAAAGAAATGGTGACCAAGATACACGGACAGTCCACAGAGTGAAAAGAATATTCACCCAATACCCATCTGACAAGGGGTTAATATCCAAGATATATCAGGCACTGGTAGCCCTTCACAAGAAAAAAACAGCCAACCCCATCAAAAATATGGGGGAGAAGAAATGAACAGAAGCTTCCAAAAGAAGAAATTCGAATGGCCAAAAGGCATATGAAAAAGTGCTCTTCATCTTTAATCATCAGGGAGATGCAAATCAAAACAACAATGAGGTACCATCTCACACCACAGAGACTGGAACACACCCAAAACAGCAAGAACAACCGGTGCTGGCATGGATGTGGGGAAAAAGGGACTCTCATCCACTGTTGGTGGGAGTGCCAACTGGTCCAGCCCTTTTGGAAAACAATATGGTCATTCCTCTGAAAACTAGACATTGAGCTCCCATTTGTTCCAGCAATAGTACTCCTGGGAATATACCCGAGACCAAGAAACACATAGAAGAAACACTATCTGTACTTCTTTATTCATCTCTGCGCTATTCTCTATAGCTAGAATATGGAAACAACCTAAATGCCAGAGAACAGAGGACTGGCTAAAGAAACTGTGGTTCATCTACACTATGGAATACTATGCAGCTGTGAGAAAAGACGAAATTATGAAATTTACCTGCAAATGGTTGGACATGGAGACTATCATGCTGAGTGAAATTAGTCAGAAGGAAAAGGACAGATATAGAATGACTGCATTCATTAATAGGATATAAATAGATACCAGTGTTTTACTAAGTGTGGGAAAGCGGTAATGGCAGAATAAAACTCACCATTGAATATACACAAAGAGACTTAAGCGATAAACTCTAAATATCTGCAGGACTAGCCACAATGTGTAAAAAGAAGAGGGAGAGAGATGCAGAGACAGAGAGAGAGACAGAGAAAGAGAGGAAACGTGGCTGCCTGCTATTGAGGAAGCTTTGGGGTGGGTGGGAGGGGAGGGGTGCATTGGTGGTGGAAATGGGGCACTGGTGGAGGGATGTTGCTGGAATACTGTATTACCAAGAACCAATTATGAACACCTTTGTATGTCTCACGGTGGTATAATAAAAAATTTAAAAATAACACTAACTTATTGTAAACAATAACGTCATTTCAGGTGCTTGCCACTGCTACTTTCACTGTTCTGGTTGCCACTGTGTCCAGAAGAGTTTATTGTAAAACAAACTCTGACACTCTTTCTGTTTTTCATATCATAAAATACTGAATCACTTTTTAGGGGCTATAGTGATAGTATAGTGGAGAGGATGCTTGACTTTTACGTCACTGTCTGGTTCTACAAGCACAGCCAGGGGTTATCCCTGAGCATGGAGTCACAAGTAAGCCCTGAGCACAAGTGATATGCTCCCAAAACAAAAATTGAACCACTTTTAAGATTTTCTCTAATTAGCAAAAGCAAGTACTAAAATAGATATTTCACGGAAATGAAGAGTTGTGACACAAACTTTTGTAAAACAAGAGTCTTCTGTATTTTATAATAATGATAGAAATTGCTATGAGGGGAGCTAAAGAAAAATCAAGGAAAGCAAGCAAAATAAAAGGTAAAGCAATCAGTAACAATAAAACAGAAACTGAAAGAGTTAAACAGGACTCCTAGCTAAACAAGTCTCTGCTAACACCACCTTTCCGTTGTTTGTATAATTACTTGTGGGTAATCACTGAAGCATTCATTGTCCACTTTTTGGTAGTCAGGAAATCAAAGGTAAATACCAGCATGGCAACGTCACACAGTTTCCACCTGTGTGAAGTTACAATTGTTGTAGAGAGATAGATGTTAGTGATAAATTTCTGTCCTTTGTTAAGATGAAGTTGCAATGTTAAATTTAGAAATGAATACTGCCAAGATTCTGCATGTCAACACAGGAAAAGCAATAAAGCATCAGTGGCTAAAGTGAAAGGTATTGTTCTTTGAAGCTAGTTTACAGAAAGATTTTCAGGATCTCTATATTCACTCAAAGTTTTGCCTCTTTAGTTGTATTCAATCATCTAAAGTTTTTTTATTAGAAAAAGTAAATATCTGCTTAACAAACGTAATGAAGGACACATTTTAGATGCAAAGTAATTCAAACTTCGCATGCAAATGTAGGACTTTAAAAATTGATAAGAAAAAAGTCATCTAAGATTTTCTGATCTTCAAGTAAACAGATTTTGTTAACTTTTTATTTTCATGGTGCATTTAAATACATGTTTTGCTTATTATATTGCCTTTGTATCTCTTGATGTCTAATGGTTTGATTGATTTGGTATCTCCCCTTTGACTGTGTCTACTATTTTTTTCTATATAGTTTTGCCAATACTCTCCTCTTCCAGAGTGTAGAAAAAAAGTCCTACCTTATGGCTTTCAAATTTAGGCACAACCATATGACTTATTTTGGACAATTTTATATCACTTGAATAAAATTATTTACATATGTATATATATATATGTCATCTGGTGTTTTCATATTTCAAATCGTTTATTAATAGTATTCTATAAGAACTATAACTAAGAATGATTTTGTTTCATTTTGAGGGTTACACTGGGTAGTGATTAAGGTTAATTTCTGGCTCTGTGATCAAAGATCACTCATGTTGGGGCTATGGAGACCATTTGAGGTGCTGGGGAATCAAATCAGGATCAGTCGCATACAAGGAAAATGTCCTGGGGCTGGAGCAATAGCACATTGGGTAGGGAATTTGCCTTGCACACGGTTTACCCAGGTTCGATCCCCAGCATCACACATGGTCCCCCAAGCATCTCCAGGCATAATTCCTAAGCAAAAAGCCAGTAGTAACCCCTGAGTGCCAACCAGTATGACCCAAAAAAGCAGCAAAAGGAAAATTTCCTACCCCCTGTCCAACAGCTCAGGCCCCTGCAAAGAGAATATTTTAGACGTTCCCCCAAAGGGGAGGTGGGCTTTCTTCTTGCCCTTGCAGGAGCCTGATAGTCAGAGGGCCTGATACTTGGATGCTCACCAGCAAGACAGTGCTTCAAAGGATAACAAGAATCACACTTCACAGTATTTACGGGGGACATATAGTATCCGGGCAAGGACTCTGGGTCTGTGAACTAACTCCTCAACTTCAAGAGAAAGCTTTAAAAGCATTGTTTCAGCATCATACTCAGTGGCTAAATAATGGAAACCGTTTTCTCCAAGACCCAGTACCAGAAAGAATACTGACTTTGCCCGCTTTTATTTAATATGGTCATGGAAGTTCTAGCCAGAGATATTAGGCTGAAAACAAGTAAAGGGACAAACACAGCCTTTCAGTACCTGACATGCAAACCATAATGCCCAAAAGGAAAGAGATAAAAAGAGGGGCCGAGGCGATAGTCCAGCAGGTTTGCCTTGCATTCAGCCGGTCCATGCTGGCATGGGTTCGATTCCCGGCATCCCATATGGTCCCCCAAGCAATGCCAGGAGTAATTCCTGAGTGCAGAGCCAGGAGATACCCATGAGCATCACTAGGTGTGGCCCAAAAAAAGCACAAAAAAAAAGAGTTAAAGAGAGTGAGAGAAACAAGAAAAGTCTCTGACATAGAGGTCTGGAGTGGGGCAGGGGAGGTGGTGGGGGAAGCTGGCGGCATTGGTGCTGGGAAATGTGCCCTGGGGAAAGGATGGTGTTGGAGCGTTGAGTGACTAAAGCCCAATCATGAACAGCTTCGAAATTGTGTGTCTTATGGTGATTAAAATTATTAAAATTAAAATATGTAATTTTAAATATATATTTCTTTAATTAGGCAAGAAAACTTATCAAAGGGATCCAAATTTAATGAAGTGATGAGAAACTCACTATGTGTTGATGGTATGATAATATTTATTATGCATATATACGATAGCTTATAGTAGACCCCGAAAGATTTTACTTAATGAAACATCTACAAAAACAGTTTCTTGTGACTGTTCAGGCATGATGGCAGCTTTGAGGACCAGGGTCTGCCATCCTGCCAACACCTTGCCTTATTTTGAACTCTGCTCCATCTCTGCTTGCCACTCTGCTGCTCATGAACTTGCCCTTGAGTTCAGCAGTGGAACTGAAACCAAGTGGCTGCAACTGGTTTCAATTCTTTTTATATTTGCTGGAGTAGTTGTACTTGATCACTTGATCACTTGAATCCCGTTATTCATCGATTTGCTCGGCGCGGTGCCAGTAACATTTCCATTGGACCCTATCACGTGCCAATGTAGCCCAATGGCATCTGGTTGATTCAGGAATATGAAGAGCCTCAAACCATTCCTTCAGGGTCTTGATGAAGAAGTCTGACCATCTTGTAGGTGGGCGGCCATGTAATCTTTTGACATCCCGTGGGATCCAGTCGGTAACGGTTCTAGTCCAGCGGTTGTCTCCAAATCGCATTACATGTCCAGCCCATCTGATTTTTGATGCCTTGGCAAACGAGACAGCGTCCCTGATTCTGGAATAGCGACGGAGGTCAGAACTCCGATTCCTTCTCTCACTTGAGTGAGGCGTGATATTCCAAGCATAGCTCTTTCGATGCCTCTCTGGGAGACCCGAATAGCATTCTCATCCTGCTTTCGTAGGGCCCAGGTCTCTGAGGCGTATGTTAATGCAGGGAGAACGGTGGAGTCGAAGAGATGTGCCTGGAGCCGGAGGGTTCTTTGTCCTTTTAGCTATTTCTTCGATGCCTTTGAAGGCATTCCATGCTGCTCTCTTCCTCCTGCGCAGCTCAGGTTTTAGGTCATTCATCATGTTGACTTCTCGACCTAGGTACACATAACTGCTGCATTCAGAGATGTTTGTTCCATTGAGAGTGAATGGGGCCTCTGGAACTAGTTCATTTCTCATGAACATAGTTTTCTTCAGATTCAGCTGTAGACCTACCTTTCCACATTCTCGGTCAAAGTCAGCCAGCATTTGTGCCGCTTGGCTAATGTTTGGTGTTATTAGAACGATGTCATCAGCGAAGCGGAGGTGGTGTAGTTGCCGACCATCTATCTTCACTCCCATTCCTTCCCATTCTAATTGTCTCATGATGTTCTCGAGGGTGGCACTGAAGAGTTTTGGTGAGATGGTATCACCCTGTCGAACCCCTCTTTTGACATCAATGATCACTTCTTTGTAGAATGGTGAGATCCTGGTGGTGAATCCGTAATACAGCTCACGAAGGATCTTGATGTATTGGGTTTGAACACCCTGTTTGACTAGGGCTACGATGACTGCTTCAGTCTCCACAGAATCAAAGGCTTTCTGTAAACTATTTAACCATTTCAGTTCCACTGTGACTTAGGAACCAGTCATATGAGAACACAGCTCATTGGAGAAGGAAGGGCTTAACTGCCAACACCCTGGCAAACGGGAAAATGGAGAACTTAAGTCACTACAGCAACCTTCTTTGTGTGGTCAGTAAAAGGATTAGTAGGGAAAGAATAGGAAACTGCAGACTAATGGGTTTTGCAGTGAACGACAAACATTCTTCATGTGTCTTTTCACAAATCTGAATAAAGGTTATGAGGAGAAGGTTGAGTCTTTGAGGAGAAGATTGAAGTGAGGACTAATAACCCTAAACTTCACACTTTGAGTCAGGGTCAGAGCAGTCGCTTTAATCAGATGTTAATCTTTGACCGAGTTGCAATGTTTCTTTGTTACTTATAATTTATTTTAGTCTTTTCTACTTTTCCCTTCTTGATCAGTAACTCCAGATTGGTGAGCTTATTTGGTTTATCTTTTTAAGAAATTGCTCTCGGGGCCAGAAAGATAGCACAGCAGGTGGGCATTTACCTTTCATGTGGCCAAACTGGTTGATCCTCTACTCCTCTCAAGCACCACTAGGAGTAATTCCTGAGTGAAGGGCCAGGAGTAACCTCTGAGCATTGCCAGGTGTGACAGAAAAAAAATAAATTTAAAATCCCTTTTAGGAACTGGACTCAGCCAGTAGATTATTATTATTATTATCATCATCATCATCATCATCATCATCATCATCATCATTATTATTATTATTATTATTATTACGCCACCGTGAGATATACTTGACACAGATGTTCATGTCTGGATATCAGACATGTATTTCAGCACCCAGTCCTCCACCAGTGCCCATTTCCCATTACCAACTTCCCCTTATTCCCTCCCGCCTCCCCTGGTTTGCCTCTCTCTCTCTCTCTCTCTCTCTCTCTCTCTCTCTCTCTCTCTCCTCTACACATTATGGCTTGCAATACATACATTTAGAGGAGAGGTTTTCATGCATATCCCTTTATCTACATTCAGTGCTCAGTTCTAGGTTGGTATTATAATTTTGAACAATTGTTAGCACATTGTTCTCTTACCTAACCTCTGACTTCCACACACTTGCAGGGATTCCACCCACTGACAAGATCTTCTGATCCATGTTTTGCCTGACATTTGATATTGGTATCATACTATATTTTAATATCCTGCAAATAAATGCAGTCATTCTATATCTGTCCTTTTACCTCTGACTAATTTTACTCAGCCTGATCCTCTCCATGTCCATCTATTTATAGGCAAATTTCATAACTTCGTTTTTCCTGACAGCTGCACATTATATCATTGTGTAGATGTACCACAGTTTCCTTATACAGTCATCTCTTCTCAGGTACTCTGGTTGTTTCCAGATTCAGCTATTGTGAAAAGCACTGCTATGAATATAAAAGTGCACATGATGTTTCTGCTGTGTGTTTTTATTATTGAGTATATTCCCAGTGTATATATGGTTGTAGTGGTGGGCCAGGGCTAGAACCCGCCATGCCTCCTGACTGCTTCATGAACGGCTGGGCACAGAGAGAGCAAGGAACAGCTCTGCCCCATGTCTGAGAGTCTCTGGACCAGCACACACACAACGGTGGCAGAGCCTCACAATAAGCCATACGACCCCCACCCCCACTCCACGGGCGCTGCCATTTTCCACATTTGGACTTCCCTCTCATCAGAGCTCCACCCATCAGACCAGCCCATCACAGCTCGGATCATCGACACCCACCCTGCAGCAGTTTTTTCCTCAATCCAGCCCAGGTATGCTGGTCCAGAGACTCTCAGAAATGGGGCGAAATTGTTCCTTGCTCTCTCTGTGCCCAGCCGTTCATGAGGCAGTTGGGAGGCATGCTAGGTTCTAGCCCTGGCCCACCACGCCGGCAGAGCCCTCACAACAAGTCAGATGACCCCCCCCCCACTCCACGGGTGCCGCCATTTTCCACATTTGGACTTCCCTCTCGTCAGAACTCCACCCAGCAGAGCAGCCCATCACAGCCCAGATCATCGACACCCTCCCTGCAGCAGTTTTTTCCTCAATCTGGCCCAGATATGCTGGTCCAGAGACTCTCACACATGGGGCAGAGCTGTTCCTTGCTCTCTCTGTGCCCAGCCATTCATGAGGCAGTCGGGAGGCATGGCAGGTTCCTAGCCTTGGCCCACCATGCCAGCAGAGCCTCACAACAAGTCAGACAATCCCCCCACTCCACGGGCGCCGCCATTTTCCACATTTGGACTTCCCTCTCATCAGAAATCCACTCAGCAGACCAGCCCATCACAGCCTGGCTTGAGCGGCTGCAAGCGGACGCCGCAGTTCATCAATAAATGCTTTATTTGGAGGTGTTTAAAAGAGTATGCCTCCCAGCACGGCAAGCCTGGCAAGCTGCTCGTGTTGTATTTGATATGCCAAATACCAGTAATAATTATAGTAGGTCATTCCCATGACCTAATATAATGGTTTGAGGCTCTTTATGTTCCTGTAGCAAGCTGATGCCCTTGGCTCTACTGGCATGAGACAGGACATATGGAGATCTTACTGGTGCCTGCTCTAGCAAATAGATGATGAATGGGAATATTGTGATCGTGATATATGGTTGTATATAAGCTGGGAATATACACCCAGGGTATATTCCCAGGAGTAGTTGGGATCCAGTAGTAATTGCTGGATCAATTAGGAGCTCAATTTCTATTTTTTGGAGGAATGCCCATATTGTTTTCCCAAGTGGCTGTAACAGTTGACCAGCCTTTAAAATATTTTAATGGACCCATTTCAAGGAATGACTTACTCAAACAAAGACATTTTGAAGCTTATCTCTGTAAGTGCTGTGGAAACAGTGACTTTCAAACTTTTCTTTGGCAGGGGTGTGTATTGAACATCCGAGCTGGGCAATGAGAGGAATTATCCTTTGAATAATACCAGAAAAGCGGGCAAGGAATATGTCCAAGTAATTCCAGAAGATGGACTAACTTGTGCTAGATCAATGAGTGACTTAGTTCCATGGCAAGGTAGGCCATGATATATTTCCATGGTCTGCAGACAGTATTACAGACAGTTCCTAGATGTACCCTAAGTTTGAAACCTACTCCAGCAACAGAAGAATTCCACATATAAAAAGACAGTATTATAGACTAGTCTCTAGTCCATAGAGTTTTGTTTGAAAACTTATTTGGCTACAGAAGAATTCCATGGATACAAAGGACATGTTCAGAATAATTTCTGAGATAAGTGTCCACTGCTTTCTCCACCCTTAACCCTAATGTGAGATTATAGAGTACATGTACTTTGCCCCAATGTGATGATGTTAAATAATATCAATTCCTTCTGCTTTCTGTTATTTCAATGAATGATACAAGCAGTCTCTGGCAGTTGAGAATTGGGATTCTTCCTTCTACATATGATGAGAGTCTATCCAACGCTTCCCATTTTGAAACAGGTTATTTCTTACTCCCTAGAGTGTAATGTGAGGGCTATAACTCAGATCCAGTTACCACTGCAATGGACTCAATTTATAGGCACAAAAATAGAATCTTTCATGCTAAACCTCAAGACTTAATACTTAATCTGAGAACAGTTTCATATATTTAGCCTCTTCCAAAAGTGAAATCTAAACTAGTGAGGAATTTTCTGCTCAGCAGCGCTAGAAGGATGATAAATAAGATTCATGTTTATTCCCTTAGGAAAATGGACCTTACCTGAAGTAATTTTTCTTTTCCTGTCCCAAACTCTTGTCTAACTATAAAAACCTTTTATTCCATAGAGCTCTTTGAATCACCATTTTACTTCTTAGATGGTATGATACCCTATGCATTGTTACTAATGAATAAAATAATATTTTCAATTAAAAATAAAAATTTTCTTATATCAAATTTACACAATGCATGACTATAATTGATCTTGGATTTATAAAATGTCATGTGACAAAAATCAGATGTTAGCCAACACTACCCTTTTATATCTTACTTCACAGTTCTGTTACCTATGTCAGTATCTGAAAATATACTTATTGAATTTTCTGATTATTTATAGAGGTAAGAAGGAATTTTTCATGAAAATGTATGCCCTCTAAAAGGTAGTTTAGTAAATATATTTTAAATAAACAATTAACTTTGTAGAAGCTGTTTGGGAGTGTTTCTGTTTCTTCTATTTCCTGGAAGAGCCTGAAAAGGACTGGCAGTAGGTCCTCCTTAAAGGTTTGGTAGAGTTCACTAGTGAATCCGTCTGGAAATGAGCTTTTGTGTTTTGGCAGACTTTTAATTACTGCTTCTATTTCCTCAATGGTGATAGCCGTATTCAGGTATTGGAGGTCTTCTTGTTTCAGCCGTGGGAGATATAGGACTTCAGGAATTTATCCATTTCTTCTAGATTCTCATGTTTCATGGCGTACAGGCTCTCAAAGTAATCTCTGATGATCTTTTGGATTTCTGTGGTTTCTGTTGTGATGTCACCCTTTTTATTTCTGATTCTGTTTATTTGGGTTCTCTCTTTCCCTGTCCTTACAAGTCTTGCCAATGTTTTGTCAATCTTGTTTATTTTTTCATAAAACCAGCTCTTGGTTTCATTAATCTTTTGTTGTTTTTTTTTTTTTTGGTTTCCAACTCATTGATTTCTTCTCTAAGTTTTATTATTTCCTTTTTCCTGCCTGGGTTGGGCTCCTTTTGTTGGTCTTTTTCTAGTGTCATCAGCTGTGTAGTCAGGTTATTTATGTGGGCCATTTCTTGTTTCCTGATGAATGCTTGCAGAGATATAAACTTCCCTCTTAACATAGATTTTGCCGTGTCCCACAAGTTCTTATAGTTGGTGTGTTCATTTTCATTTGTTTCCAGAAATCTTTGGATTTCCTGTTTGATTTCTTCTATGACCCATTTTTTGTTCAGGAGTGAGCTGTTCAGTTTCCAGGTGTTTGGTTTGACTCCCTGTTTCTGTGTACGGTTAACTTCCATTTTCAGTGCATCATGGTCTGAAAAGTTAGCTGACACAATTTCTATCTTTTTACTCTATTGAGGTATGCTTTGTGGCTCAGCATGTGGTCAATCTTGGAGAATGTTCCATGTGCACTAGATAAAAATGTGTATTCAGCTGTTTTGGCATGAAAAGCCCTGTATATATCAACTAGCTCTTTCTTCCATTTCTTCCTTCACAGCCAATATTTCCTTGGTGAGTTTCAGTATTGTTGATCTATCCATAGTTGATAGAGTAGTGTTGAAGTCTCCAACTATTATTGTGCTATGTTAATGTCTTCTTTGAGGTCTCTTAGCAGTTGTTTTATGTATTCTGATGACCTCTCGTTGGGTGCCTATATGTTTAGTAGTGTAATTTCTTCTTGGTGTACATATCACCCTGATAGCCAAAGCAGGGAGAGACAACACAAAGAAAGAAAACTACAGACCAATATCCCTGATGAACATGGATGCTAAGATCTTCAACAAAATACTAGCAAAAAGAATCCAAAGACTCATCAAGAAGATTATACATCATGACCAAGTAGGATTCATCCCGGGAATGCAAGGATGGTGCAACATTCGCAAGTCAATCAACATAATACATTATATCAATAAAAAAAAATAAAAACCATATGATCCTATCAATAGACGCAGATAAAACATTTGACAAGATCCAGCACCCGCTCATGATTAAAAACCTCCAGAAAATGGGAATTGAAGGGACTTTCCTCAAGATGGTTACAGCCATCTACCAAAAGCCCACAGCAAGCATCATTCTAAATGGGGAAAAGTTGAAAGCCTTCCCCTGAGATCAGGGACAAGACAAGGTTGCCCTCTCTGACCTCTTTTATTCAATATAGTACTGGAAGTACTTGCCATAGTAATCAGAGAAGAAAAAGACATCAAGGGCATCCAGATATGCAAGGAAGAAATCAAGCTATCATTATTTGCAGATGACATGATATTATACCGAGAGAACCCTAAACTATCTACCAAAAAAACTCCTAGAAACAATAGACGCATATAGTAGAGTGGCAGGATACAAAATCAACACCCAAAAGTCAGTGGCTTTCCTATATACAAATAACGAAAGAGAAGAAAGGGATATTAAGGAAATAATTCCATTCACAATTGTGCCACAGAAAATCAAATACCTAGGAATCAACTTACCCAACTGTGTAAAGGACCTGTACAAAGAAAACTACAAGACACTGCTCCAAGAGATAAAAGAGAACACAAGGAAATGGAAACACATTCCCTGCTCATGGATGGGGAGAATCAACATTGTCAAAATGGTAATACTCCCTAGAGCTCTGTACAGATTTAAGGCAGTCCCTGTAAGAATACCCATGACATTCTTCAAAGAAATTGACCAAACGTTCCTGAAATTTGTATGGAACAATAAACCCCAAAGGATAGCTAAAGAAATCCTCGGGAAAAAGAGGATGGGAGGCATCACCTTTCCCAACTTCAAACTGTACTACAAGGCAGTAGTAATTAAAACAGCATGGTATTGGAATAAAAACAGACCTGTGGACCTATGGAATAGAATTGAGTATCCTGATACCCAACCTCAAACACATGATCATTTAATCTGTGATAAAGGTGCAAAGAGTCTAAAATGGAGTAAGGAAAGCCTCTTCAACAAGTGGTGTTGGGAAAACTGGGCAGCGACATGTAAAAAATTAATTTGGACCTGTGTCTAACACCATGCACAAACATCCGATCAAAATGGATTAAAGATCTCAATATCAGACTTGAATCCATAAAGTACATTGAAGAAAATATAGGAAAAACCCTCCACGACATAGAAGCCAAAGGCATCTTCAAAGGTGAAACATCACTGACAAAGCAACTAGAAGAAAAGGTAAACATATGGGACTACATGAAACTAAAAAGCTTCTGCACCTCAAAAGAAAGAGTGACCAAGATAGAAAGACAGTCCACAGAATGGGAAAGAATATTCACCCAATACCCATCTGATAAGGGGTTAATATCCAGAATATATCAGATACTGGTAGAACTTTACAAGAAGAAAACAAACAACCCCATCAAAAAATGGGGAGAAGAAAAGAACAGGAACTTCAGCAAGGAAGAAATTCGAATGGCCAAGAAACATATGAAAAAAATGCTCATCGTCACTAATCCTCAGAGAGATGCAAATCAAAACAACAATGAGATACCACTTTACACCACAGGGACTGGCACATATTCAAAAGAGCAAGAACAACAAGTGCTGGCGTGGATGTGGGGAAAAGGGGACACTCATCCATTATTGGTGGGAATGCCGGCTGGTACAGCCTTTCTGGAAAACAATATGGACATTCCTCCAAAGACTAGAAATTGAACTCCCATTTGACCCAGCCATACCACTCCTGGGATTCTACTCTGGGAAACCAAAAATACGCAGCGGAAACAACATCCCTACTTTTATGTTCATAGGAGCATTATTCACAATAGCCAGAATCTGGAAGCAACCAGAATGCCCGAACATCAATGACTGGATAAAGAAGCTTTGGTACATCTACACAATGGAGTACTATGCAGCTGTTAGGAAAAATGAAGTTATAAAATTTGCCTATAAATGGATGGACATGGAGAAGATTATGTTGAGCGAAATTAGCCAGAAGGAGAGAGACAGATACAGAATGACTGCAGTTATTTGCATGACATAAATATATATGTACATATTATTATACCAATATCCAAGGTCAAGTGAAACATAATATCAGGAGGTCTTGTCAAAGGTGGAAATTATCACAAACGTGTGGGAGTCAGATGCTAGGTAAGACAGAAAATGAAACAGTTTGCTAACAGTTGTCGAGGGTACTAATGTCAACCTAGAGCTGAGCAATAGCAAAAGAGAAAGAGAGAGACGATGAAACAATGATGAAGGCGGCTGTGGAGGAGGAGGCGGGCGGCGACCCTCACCGCCTTGCCCGCCCTCCCCGCCACCCGCGAGAGCCTAATGGAAGCGAGCCCGGGCGCTTGGGCCGCCAAGGCAAAAAGGATACACATGACAACCCTTTAATGTATGTTCTACAATTCATAGTCTGTTGGGAAGGGCACGCTGGTGGAGGGATGAGTGCTGGGACAATGTGTGACTGAAATCCAATCATGAACAACTTTATAATTGCATATCTCACAGTGGTGTAAAAATGATAAAACAAAAATGAAATGATGACTATTCCTCCTACCTGGCAATGAATAGGGTAAGACTCTCACATTTTACTCAGAAGACTAGTAGTTTGGGATTTGAAAAACTTGCAGATAGGACTTCCCATGAACACACTGCAATATGCCTTGTCTTCTATTACGTGCTGGTCATAGTACCTGTTTGTTGTTGGAATGACTGGTTGCTTTCCTTGGTTGGGGCCAACACTCTGAAGCATGTAGTATTAATGTTTTTCGTCAGTTTTCTAGTTCCATTTTTCTTCCTTTCTAAATACTGCATTGTTAAATTGAGGGATTTTAAATGTCAAGTAAATAGCTTCATTGACATTTCTTGGGAAGGTAGCTGGTGTGTTGAGTTTGGCTGTCAGAGCTACGCAATTATATCTGAGGTTGTCTGTGAAGTATAGAGGAAGCCACAGAACAGAAGGAGGTGACCAGAGTAGAAAGCATGCTATACCACTTAGAGCTGGTTCACCAAAATGAAGTGTAAGCCTGGGGAAGAAGGGGTAAATAAAGTTTTCCCAAGCTTCTTAAAGGTATGGATTGAAGCTGAGCTAAGATAATGCTATTCCCAGGAAAAGGAAAGTCAGATTTAACTTCACTAATGTCCAAGCTCTTTATTTTTTATTAATAAAAGAAATTTCTGTGAAGACAAATAGTGAAACAAAATAGTTTTAAAAAGGGAATATATTGATTGTGGGAAAATACAGATTTCACCAGGAAACAAGCTGAGAGAACCTCAAGTAAGGGAAATCACATCCTCTTTAAAGAAAGAATAAGGGATTCCCAATGGGAATACTTGAAAAATTAGAAATTATGCAGCCTGGATATGGAAGACCCTAACATGGAGTTCCCTGCTGTGCTTCAGTAAACTGATTGCATGGTGCTTTTCTCCCAGGTTTCCTTCGTTTTCCTACGCTGCCTCAAGTTTAAGGGCCATTGCAAGGAAGTTGTCAAAGAGAGGGACTTTTATCTCTGCTTGACTCTACTAAAAGGGCTTGCCTTTATCTTGAGCTGACAGCAAGATGAATCCTTTTCAGAAGCCATCTTGTCCTCCAAACATATTTTGTAGCTATGGCTCACTGCAATTTCCTGACAAGTAGGACCCCAGTCGACTGCCTACATAAATATAATTTCTCCATTAAGCATGTTCCCAAACAGACAACATGAGAGAATTTAATAACCTAGTATATGACCATGGGATGATAATAGCAATGAAAACATTCTTAGATTTATGAAATAAACCTTAATTTAAATATCAAAGTTTTATGTGACATTTTTGTTGAAGTGCTTCATAGAAACAGAATCAATTATATAGATGTTGTGGTATCTCCCCAAAGGTACCACGTAGATTACTTTCTGATACACCACCTTTATTTGAAGAAGTAAAGGAGGTCTTGCACATTTGCTAGCAACAGCTGCCATCACTTAAATAATGCAGATTGCTTTTAATGAAAGTCCCGGACGCTCAAAAGCTCTTAGTTTTCCCTTTATTGCTGGTTCTTTCCTTAATCAGAGAAGAGATTGTTATTCCCTAAATGGTTACCCTTATCCTTGTCAAAGAAGTGATTACTGTTCCACCTAATGATTGGGGGAATGTAATTTGGGAGGTATCCAAATTCAAGTCAATAAGCATTTTCTCTCTCTCTCTGAAAATCACACATTTAACCATCAGAGAAAAGATGAAGTTGTCATTCGTTTATTATATAAAAATGCATCATCCCTCTTCTTGATTCCCTGGCTATGTTAGTGCAAGATATATGCCCCTCCTTTGACTCATCTGACCTCATAATTTATAGTCCATCTCAGGTACCAAAATTGATACAATTAAATTTTTATTTTTTGGCCCTAGAGTGATAGTACAGCAGGTAGGGTGTTTGCCTTGCATAAGGCTGACCTTGGTTCCATCCCTGGCAGTCCTATGGCCCCTCAAACACCGACAAGAGTAACTCCTAAGTGCAGAACCAGGAGTAAACCCTGAGCACGTCCAGGTGTGGCCCCAAACTAAAATAATAATGATAATAAAAGTTTTTTAAAACACTTTAATTTTTCCCCTTCATCATCCTGTCTGGTGTTAATATTATTTGTTCAACCTCAGAGAAATCCAGAAAGAGAGATTTTGGAAGGAGGGAAGTTTATGAGGAATTGCCTCACAATTACGAAAACTTGAGTGAAAAGAATACACTAAAAACTGTAGGCTATTGTGCAGATAAAATCTCTCCATGCAGAGGTAGATTATTTTCTGCTCCTGCTCAGGTAGACTGATCAATGTTTTCAGGACTTTAGCTGATATTATGAGATCTACATCATTATAAATCTGATTTAGCCAACATTCATCAATTTAAATGTCAGTTTTATCCGAAAACACACTCAAAGCTGCACATATGATTATTCGTCAGAATAACACTTTTATTCATCTCTCTTAGCTCTTAATAAGATGATTGGCAGTTTATAATAAGTAGCTCACTTTATAGTTGTAATAGAGAGGTGTCCTAAGGAAGAGGAGATAGAAGGTATGAAAAATGCATTATAATAGAAACACTCAAAAAGTTGAGCTAAAGGGCCCATGCTAATTATTTTGTTTGTATTTATCATTAAATATCTAGAGTGTCATCAGCTGCTCCAATGGCCTTCTACACCAGTATTACATAAGGATAGCAGTGAAAAATAAGAACCACTAATGAAGAGGATACTTTAATTAATAGGTCAATAATTATAAGTTTTAATACACAAGGAATAAGAGTTTTGTTACTATGGAAGAGACATTTTTAAAGAGAAAGCAATATTTTATCCAACAATACTTCTATAATCAAAGCTTATAAAGAATTTCCTACTCTGCCTCCCAATACACCATCACTGAATTGATTTATTTTCTGCTTTTTCTTGTTGTTGGTTCTAGGGTGCGCAATATAGTTAGTGATAAGTGAGAAATGCCTCCCAGTTATTTTATATTCCTTCTTCTCCCAGAATGCTTAAATCTGTAGAATTTCTATTTCACCTTAATTTTCTTCATCACAACTTCACAACACTGTTTTATTAGTGGTTAAGAATGTGTTGGTTCAGGGTCTAGAGAGATAGTACCTGGGTAGGGGTCTTGTTTATATGTGTTTCTTCTGGAGTCAATCCTCAACGCAGCATATAGTCCCTTAAACTCACTAGGAGTGATCCCAGAGTGCAGATCCATGAATAAGCCTTGAGCACCATTGAATGTAGCTCAAAATCAAACCAAACAAACAGAAATAAAGAATATGTTGATTTGTGTATTATTCAAGTTGAGTGCAGCAGAGAAGAAAATATGGTCCTGTGATGTTTGTGTCAACAGCACTTTTTAGGCACTCAGAGATAATCAAGTTACCTCCAATTTCACAGGTTCTCAAACACTCATTTGAAAACTGTCTTTACGAAATAATATAAATACAACGCAAATTTGGAGACAGCACAATATTCTATGCAGAACTTTGAGTGAGTACATGATGCTAGTATAATAATAGTTAGATCTAGTTTTATTGATTCTAGTTTTATTGATTATATATGCAAATTGCTATTCTTAACTCTATATATTCATGAATTAATTTTTATTATGACTATTTAAAACATTTAGGTGTTGTTGATAATTATATTCAACCATAGGTATTTATGCAAAGTGTTTATGGCTTTCATCTACAGGAATGCAACATTGAGCACTCAATATATTTGAGTGTGCAATCTGTCCCACAGGCAGAAATCATAATATCATCCTTTCAATAGGACATTTAAAATTGTTTCAGTGTAAGTTAAATAGATCATCTTCAGGATTTAGTTCTATGAGCCGTGGGATGTTCCCCTATAGTAGTGCCTGGATCAATGGTCCTGAGTTTTATTATCCCACTGCAGAGAAACTAGACAAAAGTGCTTGCCACTAACAGGACTTATTTTATTTTTACCATCTTATCTCTGCAGCAAATCTCAGTGGCTCTAAAGATGAAATTAAAACATTGCAATGGATTTCCAAAATTAAAAATAGGCTGCTACAAATAGCAAGCCTTTTTTAAATCAACTTATTACCATTGTTGGTAATAATGTTGGTGATATTTTCTCCTGAGCATCATTTTATTTTCTTTTAAGTCTCCAGAAAGTAATTGAAATAATTTCCTAAATCCTTCAGAGATATTAAGCTTGGTGAATTTAGCCTTTGTAATAAGTGTTAAGAATAAACTTTTTTGCTCTAAAACTCTGGATTTTCTGAAAGAAAATTATTAAAATTCTTGTGGAAACATTAAACAGCAGTCAATTCCAGCACGCATAACTTAACACCTCCTGTCAACAGTAATGACAGTATTAAGTGAACCGAATGAAAATTGAACCAAGTTACTTAATACTTCCAGAATTAATGCTAACAGATAAGAAAAATATATTCTAAAAGCCTTACAAAACTTTAATCAAGATCTGATCAACTAATGTACTATCATTCTTGATTGCATTTTGTAGAATATGACATTCAGTGCACTGCCCGGTATGATTGAGGTGATCATTTCTCCAGATTTGGGAGAGTGAGGAGATCGAGTCTCTCTCCAGAAATGTCGTTTAGCTAATGATAGTATCTGTACTCATTTTGCAGTAATTTCAAGGAAATTTACTCAAAGCAAATATAGGAGTGTAAAATCATAACTCTTGTTTCAATATAAGACAGATCTAAAGGGTGCTCCTAATATTAGTGTTCTTATGAAACTCTGAAAGTTGATCCTTCTAATAGTTCTAAATTTATCTTCTTTCTTTGCACAATTCTAGCATTTTCACTGATTGAAATATTGATGTAGACAACATACTTCCCACACACAAGTATTCATCTCAGAATCTGTTTCCTAACTGAGGTAACATGTCACTTGAGGGCCATTAAAACTAACTGAATAGGAAAACATCATCACGTGTAGTAGTGATGCGGCAACATAAATGTTAAAACACACCTGTGGTGAATTACATTTTCTGTGCTGGTACAAGTGCACATTCAAGTATGCTACCTTGAGATTGTAGGTTTGTTGTGAGAACTCTAAAAAGGGAAGCAGGAGCCAGAGCGGCAGCAAGCTGGTAGGGCATTTGCCTTGCACGCGACCGACCCTGGTTGGATCTCCAGCATCCCATATGGTCCCCCAAGCAACACCAGAAGTAATTCTTGAGTGCAGAGCCAGGAGTAGCCCCTGAGCATTGCCAAGTGTGATCCAAAATGCAAAATACTACTACTGATACTACTACTACTAAATTAACAAATAAATAAGTAAAAGGGAAGCAAATAAAATGCCTCCACTAGATGACTTTGGTGCACCCATCAGAGAAAATTAATGCAATACTCTGGGGGAATAGGCTGGAGCTATGGAGGTAAGGTGCCTTTTCTGCACAAGGCCAAACATGTTTTAATCCCTGACTCCATATTGGTTACCCATTCACAGAGCCAGGAGTAAGCACTGAGCATCTTCTTGCTTAAAATCAAAAAACAAAGGGAAGAAAAATAAGAGTACCTATCATAAGCTGTGAAAATAATCTAAAACAGAGATAAAAGTCAAGCTTTTAGGTGAGACATTAATTGAAAAACTAAAATCCCATGTCTCCTGCATCACTGGCTATGAGAGAAAAGATACCAAGGTCCTAAAGAGAATTCTTTCAGATCAATTCACATCAGACCTTGGATCTCTGACTCACCTGTGTGGCTATCAATTGTTCAAACTACTCTTAGCTTTTGATGAATTGGCACAAGCTCCTTGAAATGGTGACATACTCTCTGGAATGGGAGGTGAGAGTGCCCTGAGAAAACTCTCACTCTCTTGGGAAATGTGAGTTTCAAGATAGCTCCTGCTGCTATGATGGAACTAGCAAGCATATAGAACATAGAGGTCAATAGGATTCCAGGAGGCTTCAGTAGTAGATCATCTCTGCCCAAAATCGATGTTCTGGTTGAATTTTGGGTTTTTTTGCCATTTTTTGGATAAATTGTTTTACTACTTCCCAAATGATAAAAGTGACAAGATAAAATTTAATTAGAATTCATATAATTTTTAAAATGTTATGAATTAGTGATAATTGACTTAATTTAGGTACAGAAAATAAAGTATAAAATAAGATAATCACCTTGTGCTTAAATGTGCTTTAAGAATTATTAAAGATGATTAAATGGCATTTGTTGAAAGCAAATTTATGAAATATTTATACAAAAACCAGAGAATGCTAACATTTTTATGGGGGGGTAGGGTTCTTGGGCCATCTTGGGGGCAGAGGAGGGAGTGTGGCACTTAGTTCATGCTCTGCCTCCGGTTGGGCTCAGGGACCAGGATGAAACTGGCCCTTCTCTTGCAAGGCAAGTGTCTTACCCACTGTAGGTGCTTCTCTCTCCAGTCTTTGTGGGAAAGCAAACATGTGGAATGTAAAGCCGTATTTAATTATATGAAAAGACTTTTGACTTTTGCTTTAAATGATTAAAGATTCAGTAACTAGTACTTGAATAATCGCTTTTGAGCTTTTGAGGAGGAAAGGCTCTCCAACACGGCTTCATAATAAAAATTGTTTAATTCAAAATGTAAGATATGGGCAGAAATAGGAAATATAGACTTTTATTTTCCCCATCACATATACAACTCTCCATCACCCCGAACATATCCCAATAACCTTTATCTACTCCCCTTCAAACAGTCATACCGCCTACTCACAATTAAACAAGCTCAAGTAATTCATACTGAGAATTTCATCATTTTGGTTGACTTCAAATAAGCACATAAATGGTACATCCAAAACCATAGCATTGCTCTGTTTCTTAAATCTTTAAGCAAAATTTAGTCTCCTCTTGGGTCTTTTCACAAGGACATTCAGTAACTTCCTCTTCTAGCAGCCTAAAACCCACACCAACAGTTTCATTCTGAACACCATCTCTTGTCTTTTTACTTACTGTATATGTGATTCTATAATGTCTTTACTCGTGTTAAGAATCCATATGTGTTCTTTGATTGTTTACTTGCGTGCTTGCTTTTGGGGCACATCTGGTGGTACTTATGGGCTCACTCCTGGCTCTTCAACCAGGAATCATTTCCAATGATTGAACCTGGGTTGGCTGCATGCAAGACTAGCATCTTACCTGTTCTGCAATCAATCACCCAGTCCAGGATCCCAAGTGGTATGACTGTAGTCTTTGCATGTAAGTGTATGTTTTTACTTCTCCTGTATCCCTAGATTTGGTAATTCCTCATTATTTACGTGAGTTTTAGGTCTTTCAACACTTGACTCTTTTTGTCTTGTTGAACCCAAGTGCATATATCTGTTTTCAAAACAACTGGAAAATAGTCTACTAACAATATTGACTGACACATTTTTATTTAAACTCATGAGCTCAAGCTGCAAATAGAGAAACAATACTGCCTAAAAAAAACACTTTGTTTTCTAGATAAGTTTGCTTTTTTTAGTCATTTGTATAAATATTCATACATTTGTTTTCAACAAAAGCCTGCCTATACAGTATTTGATTTTTCCTTAATTTGTTATGCTTAACATAATTTTTACCAGGGTATTCTTTATTTTGTGACACTTCTGCCAATCTATTCTCTACTATTTGGCTTTACTCTTGCTATTCACTAGCTTGTAATGCTTTTGCCCAGGTTTATGCATTACTAACTCCCTCTTATTCTGTCAGACTTATTTCAAATGTCACCTTCTCAGAAAGCCCTTCACTGACCAATGTTTTCAAGGAATTTATTTATCACCCTCGGTTACATTGTCCTTTTGACTCCTTCACACCACTAATCACAGTATGCAATTACTGCTCTTCTTTCATTTTCTACATCCAAAATTTAAGCTCATCAGAAGAAAACATTTTTCTGTTTTGTACTCTGAGGCATTTTAAGTGTCAAGTGTAATATCTGACATGTAAATATTAATACAAATATATATAAGTATAAAAATAAGAGTATATCTGACAAGCATTACTCAATAAACATTTTTGAATATTAAAATGAATATTATATTAAAGATGCTGAATAATATAATTTATTATGTCAGTTTTGTATTACCTATTAATATAAAAGGTGATCACTTGATCACTTGATCACTTGAATCCGTTATTCATTGATTTGCTCAAGCGGGCTCCAGTAACATTGCCATTGGACCCTATCACGTGCCATTGTAGCCCAATGGCATCTGGTTGATTCAGGAATATGAAGAGCTTCAAACCGTTCCTTCAGGGTCTTGACAAGGAAGTCTGACCATCTTGTAGGTGGGCGGCCACGTGATCTTTTGAAATCCCGGGGATCCAGTCTGTAACGGCTCTAGTCCAGCAGTCATCTCCAAATCGCATTACATGTCCAGCCCATCTGATTTTCGATGCCTTGACAAATGAGACAGCATCCCTGATTCTGGAATAGCGACAGAGGTCAGAACTCCGATTCGCCCCCCCCGCACCGCGAATCAGGACCGGGACCCGGCTGCCGGGTGGGCCCCAAAAGATCCGATTCCTTCTCTCACTTGAGTGAGGCATGATATTCCAAGCATAGCTCTTTTGATTCCTCTCTTGGAGGCCCGAATAGCATTCTCATTCTGCTTTCATAGGGCCCATGTTAATGCAGGGGAGAACGGTGAAGTCAAAGAGATGTGCCCGGAGCCGGAGGTTCTTTTGTCCTTTTTAGCTATTTCTTCGATGCCTTTGAAGGCATTCCATGCCACTCTCTTCCTCCTGTGCAGCTCAGGTTTTAGGCCATTCATCATGTTGACTTCTCGACCTAGGTACACATAACTGCTGCATTCAGAGATGTTTGTTCCATTGAGAGTGAATGGGGCCTCTGGAACTAGTTCATTTTCTCATGAACATAGTTTTCTTTAGATTCAGCTGTAGACCTACTATTTCTAAAATTTCCTATGGAATTCTAGTCCCTTTCAAAATACTTAAGTGATATGTTATGAATAAGTTTACACTATATTAAGTGGTAGACTGATACATCTGGAAGTTAAAAATGTGTTTTTGCACTTGTTTCTTCCACTTGCCATTATAGGATGGTTTAAGCCTAATTATTCCTCCTATAAGTGCTACACTTTTGAAGGTTTTTAAAAATTCTATAAACAATAATTACCAAATTGTTATGTAAGTACCTTTGTTCATCAGCAAGACTGACATTCATAACTGATAAAATACATTGAAAATAATCATGTATTTTGCCTGAGCTCCACGTTAATTCTGAACATTATATATGTTGGAATGGCACTTACATTCTTCCCTGTACATTTACTCCCTTCTTAAAACAAAAGTACTTAAACTTAGTCTACTTTTTCTTCTTATCAAATGCAACACATGGTCAAAAAGTAAAAGAACTTTACATTTAGGTCAAACATAAGTGTAAGATTACCAAATATTTTAGAATTTATTAGTAGATTTTAAAAATTTTGTTCTTTGTTCCTCTAATGATAGGGTAACAACTTATAAGAGCTCTGCATATGCATAGTGTGTGTCCTATTACACCACGTACACTATCCATAAGTATTTATATGTCTTTCTGGATCATCATACTCTTTCTGGATCATCATAAAGAAATGTAATTATGGCATTTTGCGTTACAGTAGACAAAGTTGTTATATAATGAATTACAGCTCAGATATGAATTAAATTTTTCTTTTATTTCTATAGCTTTCCACCAATAAATAACTACCAATTCATTCACAAGAGTAAAATACTTTGTTGATAGATTAGGCATCTGTATATGCAGTATTGAAAAATTTATTTCTCAATGTTTCTTTAATTATTTTCTAAATTATTTACAAAGGTCAAGATTATCTGATGATCAGTCCACTTACTAGTAAACCTTGAAATGGATTTCCTTAAATACTATTATATTTAGTCATTGCAAACTCAAATGCATGTGAGGCCAAGTAGGTGACATATATGCATAAAGTATTGCATATATGTACCAATTATTTTGCAACAACAAAAATGGGACCAAATTAAATCAGACATGACTTAAATATACCCAATATTATATAGTAGTAAAGAAGGTAAGTTTGGTATTAATAAATATAACGATCATTTTTATTATGAGGAAAGACTTCTACAGTTTATATCAATCACAAATTTGTCACCTGATATGAAGGCATGATACTTTAACAAATAACAATACTTATAGATCAGAAATTCCCTCAAATATTAATGTACAGAGCTCAAGAGTCAAAGACAGGCCAGAGATATGTACAGAGGGTAAGGTGCTGTCCTGGCATTCCACTGAATCAGGCTCAATAGCCTGGACTCAAACAGTTTGTGGAGCTCACCAGATGTGATCCCTGAGCACAGCCAGGAGTAAACCCTAGTCACTGGCTGGTCTGACCCCAAAGTAAAACCAAACAAAATAGTTAAAAGCACAAAATGGTTTATTCGATTAGGAAACCAAAGCAACATTTATACTCTTTCAGGAAATCCATTAATTTCAAAGATAAACAAAGGTTGAAATGAAAAGTTTTAAACCAGTTCTGCAAATAATTTTTTAAAGGCAAATAAACATGGGCCAGAGGTAATTATACTTCTATCAAATAAAATAGATTCCAAGATTTAAAAATGGTAACCAGAGGAGACCAGGTCCAAGATGACAGTAAAGGGCAGTTCTGAGAATCTTCCTTTGCCGCAGTGTGAACAATGGAATGCGAATTTAGCACCGCATCCTGTGAGAGACTTCACTGAGAAGTTTCAAGGGAGAGTCAGGGAAATTCATGGCTGTAGAACAGGACACTGTAGACAAGCTCAGAGCTTTGGAATGCTTCCCTAGGATGAAAGAAGGGCAAAACAGAAACAGGGAGAGAAAAGGGACCCAAATGCTGGTACCAAAATTAAAACACACACTCAGAATGGGGAGCTCTGAATACACATGGATCATCGCCAGAAAAGACCCAAGCTGGGGTGCAATTGAAGTGGTCCAAAAGCCAAGAAAATAGATATCAAGAAAATAGACCTCAAGACATTTAGTCTTGCATTTGTCAACCCAGGTTCTATGCCTGGCAACCTTGAGCACCACCAGGAGTGATCCCTGAGTGCACAAACAGAGAAAGCTCTGAGGACTACTGAGTGTGCCTCCCCCAAAAAAAAGAAAAAGAAAGAAGAAGAAGAAAATAGAATGCACACAGACACTTATCTATCACCGTCTTTATGACTTCTTTGGGAATGTATCTTTCAAGCAATCTGACAATTTTTTAATTAGCTTGTTGAAATTTTGTTGTGTTTTGTTTTATTTTAGGGGGCGCCTGAATAGTGCTCAGAAGAACCTGGACCCTTCCCTTCACTTCTTGACCAAGGTGCCAGCAGTTCAACAGAAGGGCTAAGGCCAGGGACCCCAGTAACAGGCATTGCCTGAGCTGCCCCTATAAATCTTAGGAGTCTCCATGGCTATACCTGGTGAAGTTCAGGGGACCAGAATGTGCAGGGATAGTCCTGGCATTGGGCACAGCGCAGGCATAAGCCCAAACCCTGTGCTATGTGCTCCAAGGGGTTTTAGATCACCAGATTTTATGGAAATATTTTGTATTTTGTGTATTAAACTCTTACCACACATACAATGTACAACTTTCTTCTCCTATTCAGGATGATGCTGTTTAAAGAAAGTTTCTTTTTGCTGTACTGACACTTATTAGTTTGATATAGTGTTTTTTTTGGTGTCCTTTGCACTCGAATCAAGTCCCCAAACATGACTGCAATGGTGATGTCTGTAAGTATATTGCATGTTTTTCTCTCTTTCATCATCGCAGTTCTTGCTTCCAGTTGTTTAATCCATTCTGAATTAACTTTGTAATGTTGTGAGAGGGTGGCTTAGTTTCATTCCTTGACATGCAACTGTCCTGTTTTCACAATTTTTAATGAAAGTTAATCAACAAAAGTGTATTAATGAAACTTCAATTGTCCAAATGAAATGCTTGACTCCTTTGTTGCACATCTATTGTTCATATATATGTAGTTTTATTTCTGGGTTGTCAGTTCTCCTGCACTGATGGGTTTGTCTGGATATATTCCAATGCTACATATTTTATTTCTTATCGCTTTGCAGCATGGCCTGATGTTGGTATCATAAAATCCCCATTTTGAATATTGGCTTCACAAAATTTCATTTACAGGGAAATTTTCCACATCATAGTAGATATGTGAATATTTTCAGTTACCATTCTATACTATAATTATAAAAGCAATTATATAGATGCATATATATTGATAAGTTGCACTAAGGCAATTTGCTTTTGAAAGCATTATGTTACTTCTGCTTTTGATGAATTTATATATTAAAATATCTCATTGAGATTCTGTGATTTATGTTATTATTTTAATGTTTTCTCATGCACATGATTTCAGTCTCACACCCATAACCAATGTACCCATCTCCCTCCCCAAAGACCCTAACTTTCTTCCTTTTCAGATATCCACCTCACCAACTCAACTGCATTGATCAGTTCCCTGATGTATTGTCACTGGCCCTTTGTTGGTACTTTTTGGGTATTTTTAAGTCCCAAACGGTAGAGAGGCCATTTGGTAACTAATTTTTTATTCCATAGTAAGGTCACTCAGCAGAACTTTTACTAGTTCCATCCACGTTGCTGTAAATTGCAAGATTTTGTTTCTTTTTACAGATGTGTAACATGTCATCGTGTATACATACCATGACTTTTAGATAGACAGTTGAGCATTTGGGTGAGTCATAACTCACTCAAATATCTTGGTTATTGTGCATTGATGAATTTTGGTGTGACCATATCCTTTGAAATTAATGGTTTTTTTTTGTATTTTTGGAGATCACTGTATCACTGTCACTGTTTCACTGTATTCCCATTCATCATCAATTGGCTAGAGCGGGCACCAGCAAAATCTCCATATGTCCTGTCTCATGCTAGTAGAGCCCAAGGGCACCTGCTTGCTCCAGGAACATAAAGAGCCTCAAACCATTCCATCAGGTCATGGGAATGAGGTCTATAATTGTTACTGGTATTTGGCATATCAAATATGACACGTGTAGCTTGCCAGGCTCTGCCGTGCGGGTAGCATACTCTTGTAGTCATCTCTAAATCCAGCATTTATTATATAAATTAGCATATATATTTTTAAAAGATTAGCCTTTCACCCATTATAACAAATACAAAATACTCTGTACACTGCTAATAGGAGAAACTGGAAGGTGGTGAGGGGATATACGTGTGCCCTCTGTGCCTTCTCAATTTTTCTGTAAACAGAAATATACTGTATACTAGATCTATTAACTTTAAAGAATAAGCTTTTAATCACTATTATTGCAAAACAAGGGATAGAGACTTTAAATGTCGGAAGCTAAATACTACAGAGATACATAAGTATGTGACTTACAGTAAAAGAAAAAATGGAAACAGGGCTGTAGAAATAGTACAGTGGCTAAGGCTCTTGCTTTGCATGCAGCTGACCCGAGTTCGATCTCTGGACCAAAAATGCTATCACTGAGATATGATAGTATGATATGATATGACAGTATTATGGAACATATATGATAGTGTGATAGTTATATTCCTCATTTTAAAAATAGATATTCGTATTTATTTCCATAAAGGCTGAACCAGATGATATTCACACCAGCAGTGGATGAGGGCTCCTTTCTCACAAAAAATCCTGCCCACAATGGCAGTTTCCAAAGTAAGATGTGTGCCATTCTCACAGGCATGAGATGAAATATCATTGTTTTGATCTTCATTTCCCTAATAATTAATAAGAATGAATTTTTTCCAGAAGCCTTTTGACCATCCATGTGTCTTTGTGAAACTGTTCAATTCCTAATGCCATTTGTGGATGAGGACAATGTATATTTGTGTTATTGTTTTTTCTTTTTTGTGAGTGCTTTATAAATTTTGGATATTAACCCCTTATTAAAGTTTGAACCTCTTCACTGAGAATGCACTTTTAATCTGATGCAATTTTATTTATATTTGTTGTATTCGCCACTGTATATCTCTCTTTAATGTCTTCTCTATGACAAATTCTCTGAAGAGTTCTACTAAAGTTTTATCTAATTCATTTTATGGATTTGAATGTAATATTAATCTAATATTTAAATCTCATTAGATATTTAATCTAATATCTCATTAGATATTTAATCTAATATCTCAATCTAATATTGAGATCTTTATTTCACTGTGAATTTACTTTCGTTAATGTTGTAAGGCATTGTTCTATTCTCCTTTTTTTGTAAACATGTGGGTATATTTTACCACCCATATATTTATTCTCTTGTTGAAGATATTTTCTTTGTTCCACTTTATGTGTTCAACTGATTTGACATAGATTAACTGACTATAAATCTGGGGTTTAGTTTATGACTCTAAATTATTTTCCATTGGTCTGCATGTATTTCTTTACTACGACACCACACAGTTTATATTATTATAGCTTTGTACTATAGTTCAAAATCAGTAAAAGCAACGTTTTCCATCATCTATTTTTTGCCTTAGCATAGTTTGACTATTCAGGGATTTTTATGGTTTCCATAGAAATTTGAGTAGAGTGTTTTCATATCTTTGAAAAAAAATCATTTTGTTAGAGGTCCAAATTCATGTTTTAGATGTAGCTGCCCAGTTTTCCAAGCTCCACTTCTTGAAGAGACTGTCCTTGCTCTTTTTCATATGTTTTGCTCCTTTATCAAGATTAAATGATCATGTATTTGAGGATGGGTGTCAGGATACTCAACTCTATTCCTAGGTGTGTTTTTATTCCAATACCATGCTGTTTTAAAAAAACAGCACCACTGTTTTTAAAACGAACTGTACTACTTTGTAGTACAGTTTGAAGATGGGAAAGGTGATGCCTCCCATCTTCTTTTTCCCAAGGATAGCTTTAGCTGTCCTTGGGGGTTTATTATTCCATACAGATTTCGGGAGTGTTTGGTCAATTTCTTTGAAGAATGTCATGGTATCCTTATAGGAACCCCATTGTATCTGCATAAAGCTCTAGGGAGTATTCCCATTTTGACAATGTTGATTCTTCCAATCCATCAACAAGGAATGTGTTTCCATTTCATCATGTCCTCTTTTATTTCTTGAAGCAATGTCTTGTAGTTTTCTGTGTACAGGTCCTTTACACTGTTAGTTAAGCTGATTCCTAGGTATTTGACTTTTGTGGTACAATTGTAAAAGGGATTATTTTCTTAATATCACTTTCTTCTCTTTTATTATTTGTATATAGGAAAGCCACTGACTTTTGAGTATTGATTTTGTACCATGCCATTCTACTATAGGTATCTATTGTTTCTAGGAGCTTTTTGGTAGAGAGTTTAGGGTTCTCTCAGTATAATATCATGCGTCTGCAAACAGTGATAGCTTGACTTCTTCCTTGCTTATCTGGATGCCCTTAATGTCCTTTTCTTCTATGATTGCTATGGCAAGTACTTCCAGCACTATATTGAATAGAAGTGGTGAGAGTAGGCAACCTTGTCTTATCCCTGATCTTTTGGGAAAGGCTTTCAGTTTTTCCCTATTGAGAATGATACTTGCTTTGGGCTTTTGGTAGATGGCTTTGACTATATTGAAGAAAGTTCCTTCTATTCCCATTTTATGGAGGATCTTAATCATGAATGGGTGTTGGATCTTGTCAAATGCTTTCTCTGCATCTATTGATATGATCATATGGTTTTTAGTTTTTCTCTTATTGATATAATGTATTATGTTGACTGACTTGTGAATGTTGAACCATCCTTGCATTACAGGGATGAATCCTACTTGGTCATGATCTATAATCTTTTGATGAATCTTTGGATTCTGTTTGCTAGTATTTTGTTGAAGATCTTAGCATCTGTGTTTATCAGGGAGATTGGTCTTTAGCTTTTTTCTTGTGTGTTGTCTTTGCCTGATTTGGGTATCAGGGTGATACGTGCCTTGTAGAAGCTGTTTGGGAGTGTCTCTGTTTATTGTATTTCCTGGAAGAGCTTGAGAAGGACTGGTAGTGGGTCGTCTTTAAAGGTTTGGAAGAACGCACTAGTAAATCCATCTGGATCTGGGCTTTTGTGTTTGGTCAGAAAGATAACAAAATCAGACCTGAATCCATAAAATTGTCGAAGAAAATATAGAAAGATCCCTAACACCATTAAAGCTAAGGGCATCTTCAAATACAAAACACCCTAACAAAGCAATTGAAAGCAAAGATAAACATATGGGACCACATGAAACTAAAAAACTTCTTCACCTCGAAAGAAACAGGGCCAAGATACAAAGACAGTCCACAGAATGGGAAAGAATATTCATTCACCCAATAGCCTTCTGTTAATATCCAGGATATATCAGGCACTGGTAGAACTTTACAAAAAGAAAACAACCAACCCCATCAAAAAATGGAAGAAGAAATGAACACAAATTTCGACAAGGAAAAAATTTGAATGGCCAAAAGGCATATGAAAAAATGCTCATCATCATTAATCATCAGAGAGATGCAAATCAAAACACCAATGATTTGTCATCTCATATCATCTCACACCATAGAGACTGGCACATATTCAAAAGTGCAAGGACAACTGGGGTGGCATTGATGTGGGGAACAAGGGACTCTCATTCATTGTTGGTGGGAATGTTGACTGGTACAGGCTTTTTGGAAAACAATATGTTTATTCCTCCAAAGAAAATTAATTGAGCTCCAGTTTGACCCAGCAATACCATTTCTGGAAATATACCCTGTGAGACCAAAAACACATAGTGGAAACACCATCTACACTCTGTGTTCATAATAGCACTCTTCACAATAGCCAGACTCTGGAAACAACCAGAGTGTCCAAGAACAGATGACTTGATAAAGAAACTGGTACATTTACACAATTGAATACTATGCAGCTGTTAGGAAAAAAAAGTTATGAAATTTGCCTATAATTGGATAGACATGGAGAGGATCATGCTGAGTGAAATTAGATAGAAGGAATAGGACGGTTATAGAATGACTGCATTTATTTGCAGGTTATAAAAAACAGCATGATACCAATATCCAAGACCAGACAAAACATGAATCAGGAGGTCTTATCAGTGGTAGAACTCTACTGGAGTCAGAAGTTAGGTAATACAGAGAAAGGAACAGTGTACTAATAATTATGGAAATAATAACACCAGCATAGAACTGGCATTGAAAGTAGGAAAAAGGATATACATGATAACCTCTAATGTAAATATTGCAATCCACAATGTTTAAGAGAAGTGAGAGAGAGAGAGGGAGGGAGAGGAGGGAGGGAGGGGAGAAAGAGAAGCTAAAATCACCTGCTATAGATGCAGGCTGGAAAGGGGGGATCAAGACATTGGTGGTGGGAAATGGGCACTGGTGGAGGGTTTGGTGTTGGAACACTGTATGACTGAACCCAAATATGAACTTTCTTAACTGTATATCCAATGGTGATATAATAAAAAAAATTTTAAATCATCAGAATTTAATGAAAATTGAATTGAAGATGCATAATACTTTGAGGAGGATGGTCAGTTTTCTTTATTCTTTTTTAATTTTGTGCAACACACAGAAATTCTTATAGTTTACTTCTACCTGTGTTCTCTGATATCACTCCTGCCTGGCTATGTTGGAAGAAAATGTGTGAACGTGGCGTCAAACGCAGTTCAGACACCTGCAAGGGGAGCACCATTCTCACTGTACTATAGCTCTGACCCCTAGGAAGGTCATTTTACAATCTTGATTTTTCCAATCCACAAACGTTAGTAATGAATTTAAAATAATATTAAAAGTAAAATATGTTTCATTTTAAATAAGAAATTGGTTCATGTGAAATGCATTAGGATAGAAAAAAAGAAATCGCCTATTTGCTATTATGAAAGTTAGAAAGTTTGCAAAGAAGTTAAAACTCTATACAGTAAACTTCCAGGTGACCCAGAAAATATCCTAAGAATAGACCTTCATTTACTCGGACTGTAACCACGTTTTTCTTCATGACTTTTTTTCTTCTTAATAGACAGAGTGTTCCTTCCCTATCAGGCAAAGAAATGCAGACAAATTCAGAAAAACTTTGTCATAGTTTTTGGTTACTTGTCACTTGTCTTCCAGTTGTTCATCGATTTGCTCAAAGCGGGCACCAGTAATGTCTCCATTCATTTTGAACGAGGTACATTATTATTACTGTTTATGGCATATTGAATACACCACAGGTAGCTTGCCAAGCTCTGCCATGGCTCTGGGTTCATCCCAGGGACCCAGCAATGTAAAATAGCTAAGCAGTTACAAAACATTTGTGGTAGGGTGTATTTGTAAAGTTTTAAATTTCAGGGGTCTCTACAGTAGGAAATAAAGCAAAAAGATCTAGTGTTATAGGATAAAAATAAAGGAGTCAATATGGAGAAGCATTAAAATGTATACATTGAACAACTTAAATACCTTTCTCAACATCTATCATATGAATATACACATGTGTATTTAGAAGTTGTTCAAAGCTATCTTAAGAATATTCAAAAGGATTTTATAAATTAATAGATATATAACTAATAGTAATTAACATTTGTCTCTTATGAAGGCATGAATGTTTAAATAGCGATCAAGTGCTAAATAGAAAGGATAATAGAACTGGCACCCCTCAGTTAACTGGAATTGTCTTAGAATGACTATGATGGGCTTTTTCTTGTTTTTCTATTAAATAAACTGTTCGTTTTACATGAAATTAATTTGTATTTATTTTAGTTCCAGATATGCTTTATATTTTAAAATTAGTGTTTGCTTTTTAGGCATAAAAAAGTAAAATGGTAATAAAATATACACAAAATATTTTAAACTTTATGAATACTGAAGTGAACAAGTAAATTAATTAAGGTTAATTTGTTTTTAAGATGTAGATATTTCATCTAAGAAATAGATATTTTGGCTACATAAAAAGTGACAAAGTTTTTCTGTGGTAATTACTATATTTTATATTAATATTCTTTCTAGTAATTTATTATCCTAATTAGTGCACAGGTAATTATCTAATTATAGTGCAGGTTCTGAAAAGTTATCATATTTGTTCCTTTATCTACTTTCAGTACTCAGTTCTTGCCCAAAGTGATCATTTTAAACGCTTTGTCATATTCGCCCCTGCTTTATCCCATCAACTTTCCCCCACCACCACTTGAGCCAAGCTCCAACAGTGAAACAAGCATCCTGGCCCTTGTTTATACTGTCCTTGGGTATTAGTCTCACACTTTTTTTTATAACCCACAAATAAATTCAACCAGTGTATGTCTCTCCTTCTCCCTATGACGCATTTCACTCAGCTTGAAACTAAATGTGTCTAGCCATTTACATATGAATTTCATAACTTAATTCTAAATGCCTGGCAGTATTCATACTCTAATATTGTTATTCTTTACTATTGTATTGGCTATTTTATGTATTTTAATCAAAATCTTTGTAAGTTCAATATGACGTTGAGGCCAATTTGGCAATAAATGCACACACACACACACACACACACACACACACAATATATACACACACACGCACATATGAACTTGCTGAAGTTTTGGCTATTCTTGTTTTCTTTACTTGTGGGGAAGGTATTGTTTTCACTGTAGATAAGTTGAGAAGAACTGATATCAGAAGTATTGAATCTATGAACATGTATTACCTATATTGATCGAATGCTATGTCATTGTTTTCATTAGAATTTAGTAGTTTTCATCATATAACTCATGGACATATGTAGCCACAGTTAAACCTAAGTATTTAACTTTTTGAAAGATACCATAAATGATGCTGTTCTTTTTTTCCCATTTCTAAATATCCAAACCATGAGGGCCACCATTTTCCACATCCGAATCCCACTCATCAGAGCTCCACCCAGAAGAAGAGCTGATCAAAAACCAGGCTTGTCAGAGACCCACCCTACAGCAGTCTTTTTTCAAGCCCAGCTCAGGTATTACTGATCCAGAGACTCACATACATGGGGCAGAGCTGCTACCAGCTCTCCCTGTGCCCAGTTGATCACGAGGCATCTGGGAAGGAAGGCGGGTTCTAGCCTTGGCCCACCACCCCAGCAGAGCCTCGCAAGAAGCCAGGGGAACCCCCACATCATGAGGGGCTGCCATTTTCCACATCCAGACTCCCCACTTGTCAAAGCTCCACCCAGCAGAAGAGCTGAACACAAGCCCAGCTCCGGTTCATCAATAAGTGCTCAAGATTAGAGGCTACTACAAGCAGAGCCTGGCAAGCTACCCATGTCGTATTTAATATGCCAAATACCAGTAACAATTATAGATCTCATTCCCATGACCTGATGGAATGGTTTGAGCAGCTTTATATTCCTAGAGCAAGCGAATGCCCTTGGGCTACACCAGCATGTGACAGGATGTATGGAGATGTTACTGGTGCCCACTTGAGAAAAAATCAATGATCAACAGGAAGACAAGTGATAAAAGTGATACAGAATTATCCATTGCTAGTTATCATAACATCTAATAATGGGAATGTTACTGTTCTAATCAGAAGACCAAATAAAAACAGAAACAAAAAAGATAAGCATAGATAGATAGAGAGAGAGAGAGATTTGAAATTGATCACATGATTGAAGAAGCCAGCAGATCTCAACACCATACGGAAAACTGGTAGACCGCAGATTTTGGAAGAAAGAAGAACTAAAACATGGGTGAAATCTTAGGATATAGAGAGGTGGAAGCCCTCTTCCTGGCCAACTTTGGTGTGATTTTTCTAAAGGAAAGAGAGTAAGAGTGAGAGAGAGAAAGAATACTGCTTTTCATAGAGACAGACTGAGGGAAGGATGGGGGAAAAGGGCACAGTGGTGGTAGGAAATGTACAGTGGTGAAGGGACAGATGACATAAAATTGTCATTAAAAATTGTAAGTGTATACCACATGGTGATTCAATTAAAAATATAAAGTTATGATAATTAAGGTATCATGAGGTTCTTTGTCTTTTTTGCTATTTCTTTGATGATTTTGAAGGCATTACATACCACTCATTTCCTCCTGCACAGCTCAGGTTTTAGGTCATTCATCATGTTGACTTCACCTAGGTACACATAACTGCTACATTCAGATGTTTGTTCCATTGAGAGTGAATGGGGCCTCTGGAACTAGTTCATTTCTCATGAATACAGTTTTGTTGAGATTCAACTGTAGGCCTATCTTTCCACATTCTCTGTCAAAGTCAGCCAGCATTTGTGCAGATCAAAATGGAATAAAGATCTCAATATCAGACTTGAATCCATAAAGTACATTGAAGAAAATATAGGAAAAACCCTCCGCGACATTGAAGCTAAAGGCATCTTCAAAGGTGAAATATCACTAACAAAGCAACTAGAAGAAAAGATAAACATATGGGACTACATGAAACTAAAAAGCTTCTGCACCTCAAAAGAAACAGTGACTAAGATACAAAAGCAGTCCACAGAATGGGAAAGAATATTCACCCAATACACATCTGATAAGGGGTTAATATCCAGGATATATCAGGCACTGGTAGAACTTTACAAGAAGAAAACAAACACTCCATCAAAAAATGGGAGAAGAAATGAACAGAAACTTCAGCAAGGAAGAAATTCGAATGGCCAAAAAACATATGAAAAAATGCTCATCATCACTAATCCTCAGAGAGATGCAAATCAAAACAACAATGAGATATCACTTTACACCACAGAGATTGGCACATATTCAAAAGAGCAAGAACAACAAGTACTGGCGTGGATGTGGGGTAAAGGGGACACTCATCCATTGTTGGTGGGAATGCCGGCTGGCACAGCCTTTCTGGAAAACAATATGGACATTCCTCCAAAGACTAGAAATTGAACTTCCATTTGACCCAGCCATACCACTCCTGGGAATCTACTCTGGGAAACCAAAAATACGCAGCGGAAACACCATCCCTACTTTTATGTTCATAGCAGTATTATTCACAATAGCCAGAATCTGGAAGCAAACAGAGTGCCTGAAAATCGATGACTGGATAAAAAAGCTTTGGTACATCTACACAATGGAATACTATGCAGCTTTTAGGAACAATGAAGTTATAAAATTTGCCTAGGAAGCACTGGAAGTCGGACGGAGGCGCGTCACCCCCCCTCCATCGGACTAGCCCGGTTTCCCGCCCAGGGCCGCCGGGCCCGCATCAGATCTTGCAGACGGCCGGGGGGAGCCGCGCCGGCTCAGTGACTATGACCCGGAGGGCAATGGGCTTTGGGAGTGGGCGCGCCTCCGGAGGGTCCGAGCACCGGATGGGACTCGCCCACCACGCTAGCCACCTTTTCACTGTCCAGACGCTGGGAATGTCCCCACCGGGACCAGCAGCGCGCTGCGCGGCCACTAGGTGGTGAAATGTGTTTTTTGGTACCTGCATTCGCGAACAGCAGGAGGGTTCTGAGAGGAGATATACGGAGGAATGACATATGAGCCCCCGGTGATTGGATGGGAGGGACAGCGTTGTGATGGGATGGGTTCGGGTGGAGGGCATCTTGGAACCCTGTGGACGACTCCCTGAGCATCCTTCAATTAAAAAAAAGAAAAGTGGATAAATAAATAAATAATAAATATTCAGGCTAGCCACAATGTTAAAAAAAGGAGATGCAGGGAGAAAGAGAGGAAGCAGGGCTACCTGCTATTAAGGCACTGGGTGAGGGGGAGGGTGAGTACATTGGTGGTGGAAATGGGGTACTGGTGGAGGGATGGTCTGGAATACTGTATTGAACCAATTGACCTTTGTAATTGTATGTCTCACGGTGGTATAATAAAGAATAAAAAATTTAAAAAAAAAATTTGCCTATAAATGGATGGACATGGAGAAGATTATGTTGAGTGAAATTAGCCAGAAGGAGAGAGACAGATACAGAATGACTGCATTTATCTGCATAACATAAATATATATGTACATATTATGATACCAATATCCAAGGTCAAGTGAAATGTATATCAGGAGTTCTTGTCAAAGGTGGAAATTATCACAAACCTATGGGAGTCAAAGGCTAGGTAAGACAGAAAATGGAACAGTGTGCTAATAATTGTAGAGGGTACTAATGCCAACCTAGAACTGAGCATTAAATAGAGGCAAAAAGATACACATGACAACCCTTTAATGTATGTTCTTAATCCATAGTCTGGAAGGGAAGGAAAAGAGAAGGAGAGAGAAAGGGAAAGAAATAAAGAACCTGCCATGGAGGAGGGCTGGGGGAGTGGGGAGGGAACCGGGGACATTGGTGGTGGGAAATGGGCACTGGTGGCGGGATGGGTGCTGGAAAACTGTATGACCAAAACCCAAATATGAAATTTTTAATTGTATATCTTTGTAATTGTAAAAATTACTATCACTACTATCTCTCCGTTCATCATTTATTTGCTAGAGCAGGCACCAGTAATATCTTCATATGTCCTGCCTCATGCTGGTAGAACCCAAAGGCATCTGCTTGCCCCAGGAACATAAAGAGCCTCAAACCATTATATTAGGTCATGGGAATGACCTAATATAAATGTTACTGGTATTTGGCATATCAAATACGACACAAGCAGCTTGCCAGGATTGCAATGTGGGTGGCATACTCTTGTAGTCACCTCTGAATAAAGCATTTATTGATAAACCTGTGCGGCCACTAGGGGCCGCATGAGCTGGGCTGCGATAGTCTGGTCTGCTGAGTGGAGTTGTGACAAGAGGGAAGTCCGGATGTGGAAGATGGTGGCCCCCATGGATTTGGGGGGCGGGAGGGGTAGTCATCTGGCTTGTTGTGAGGCTCTGCTGGGGTGGCAGGCTAGGGCTAGAACCCGCCATGCCTCCCAGCTGCCTCATGAGCGGCTGGGCACAGGGAGAGCAATTAGCAGATCTGCCCCATGTCTGAGAGTCTCTGGTTCAGCATACCTGGGCCGGATTGAAAAAAAAAAAACTGCTGCAGGGGTGGGTGTGGATGATTGTAAAAATAAAAAAAAATTAAAAAAAAAAAAATAAAGCCATGGACTTTAATAAAATAATGCTAAATAAATATGTAATAAAGTTTTTTGAAACTCAGCACTAAGAAAACAAAGTTCTGATTTTAAAAGTAGGCATAACATCCAAACAAATCTCTCATAGAACACATACAGTTGGAAATTATGCATAGAACACATACAGTTCTTCATCATATATAATCAAAGAAATGCCAGCCAAAACAATAATGTTTTCACTACACACATATTAGAATGGTCAAAATTCAAAGCACCAAATGTTCACGAGGTGGTGAGCAAAATAACCTCATATTTATGAACAGAAAATAGTATTTTCAGATGGAAATCAGATTGCAAGAAAATTAGGTTCCCACATAAAAAGACCCTTAGTCTTAGTAATGACACTTTGGCAATTGTTCTCCTTGCAGCACTTATTCAAGTGAGTTGAAGTTTATTATTTTCTTTTTTGGATATCACCCGCTATGCTCAGGGAACCATTTATGGCTCTGCACTCATCAATTACTCTTGGTGGTGCTTAGTGTTCCAGGGACCATGTGGGATGCTAGGGATCAAACCTTAGACAACCAAGTCAAAGGCAAACACACTAAACACTGTACTATTTTTCTTGCCCCAAGTAAGTTGAAGATTTACTTCCACACAAAATCTGCATTTTAATGTTAAGAATCCTTTGATTGGCAAGCAACTTAACAGTGGAACTAGCCAAAATAGTCTTTAGTAGGTATTTAACTGTGTCACTGTGGTATAATCAGAAAATGGAATATTGTACTCGTTCACTATCTTCACTATCACTATCACTATCTTCCCGCTCATCATCTATTTGCTCGAGCGGGCACCAGTAATATCTCCATATGTCCTGTCTCATGCTAGTAGAGCCCAAGGACATCTGCTTGCTCCAGGAACATAAAGAGCCTCAGAAAATTATATTAGGTCATGGGAATGACCTAATATAATTGTTACTGGTATTTGGCATATCAAATAAGACATGGGCAGCTTGTCAGGCTTGCCGTGTGGGTGCCATATTCTTGTAGTCACCTCTAAATACAGCATTTATTGATGAACTGCACTGCTGCTTGCGGCCACATGAGCCGGGCTGTGATAGGCTCGTCTGCTGCTGGGTGGAGTTCTGATGAGAGGGAAGTTCTATGTGGAAGGTAGCAGACCTCATGGAGTGTGTGTGGGGGGGTTTGTCGTCTGGCTTGTTGTGAGGCCCTGCTGGGGTGGCGGGCTAGGGCTAAAACCCGCCATCCCCTCCCGGGAGCCTCGTGAGTGGCTGGGCACAGAGAGAGCAAGTAGCAGCTCTGCCCCATGTCTATAAGTCTCTGGATTAGCATACCTGGACCGAATTGAAAAAAAAACTGCTGCAGGGTGGGTGTCGATGATCTGGGCTGTGATAGGCTCACCATCTGCTGTGAGTGGAGTTCTGATGAGAGGGAAGTGTGATGTGGAAGGTGGCGGCCCTCATAAAATGTGGAGGGGGGGCGCCTGGCTTGTTGTGAGGCTATGCTGGGGTGGCGGGCCATGGCTATAACCCGCCATCCTTTCCAGGCGCCTCCTGAGCGGCTGGGCACAGAGAGAGAAAGTAGCAGCTCTGCCCCATGCCTGTAAGTCTCTGGATCAGCATACCTGAGCCGTGAATAGGTGATTACACCATGAATAGGTGTAGAGGGATAAATAATGCATATTTCTTTAAATAAACGTAAGTCAATATGAAAGGATAAGTTTAATTTATATGACTTCTAGAAAAGGTGAAACAATAAGGTCAATAAAAGTATGGGTTGGTTGTTGCCTGGGGCTAAGGAGGGAGATGGTAAACTGCCAACACACAAGTGATATTCAGTACAGTTAAATTATTCTGTGTGGTATGAAAAGTAGGTTGTGTGACTACACAAACATCTATCAAAGAATGTACAAGACCATCATTTAACCTAATGTAAAACATGAACCGTGGGCAGCAATGTGTCAGCGTAATAGCATTCATTTACTATCATTTTATTATTACTTGTGGGTGTGACACACCCAGTGGTCCCTCAGGCCCCCTGGCATTGCTCAGGGACCACATGCAGGTCCAGGAATCTAAATAGGCAGAGTGGGATGTCAGGAGTTTGCAGGGTATAAGGTAATTATTAAATACTGCCCTAACTCCGTTTTTCAGTTGTGATTAATTTTAACAAATATACCCTCTTGTTGGAGATGTGGGGCAGACTAGTAATATTTGGAGGTGAGGTCACATGGGAACCATCACTCTACCTTCTTTTGAAATTCACTATAAACCTACAATTGTGTTGAAACATATGCCATTAAAAACGTTAGGGGCCATCAGAAACCCCACTATCAGCACACAAATGTCTTACCATTTCTTTCCAGCTAAAGTAGCTCAGCCAACAATTAAAATATGATTCACATTAAGTTGAAGGATAAAGTAGCATTTTAAAACCAGCTGCCATTGCTTGTATTATTTATTCATAGGGTACTCTGTAATTGCAGAATTGTGCTGAATAAAGGCAATGCATCCTGTTTATTAAAGATCTTAAGGTACAAAGACAGAGGAAAATCTCGGTGTACTTAATCACTTCTCAGCATCATTTAAAATGGACATTCTGATAGTTGGGGTGAGTGGACAGGACTTCTTTTCTGATATATATGGTTCTCATACCCTACTGTTATACAGAGAAAAGCAGACATTTCTCAGTTTTTCCTAACTGTTGGCCTATCTGTTTATTTTTTCACTTGGAAAATTATTGTGAGTGAATCTTTCGTGAGTCTTATTATCTTAAATAACTGACACTAGAGCTACTTCAAACTCAAAATTGTTTGCTATGGGATGGGAAATTATATAAATTTCATTAAACTTTTTCTGTCTCAGAGAAATGTTCTCCTAAAAATCGAGTAATCCTTAGCAAACTACAAATAACATATTGACATTTTACAATTGGAGAGTTTATTTTTCCTCTTATGTATGTTTAAATTTGTCTTACATGTTTCCTGAACAAATTTCCATAACTTACGACTGTCATTTTGCTATGGTATATTTAACATATCTGTCTCATGTTCACACAAAAACTAAAAAAAAACTTTATTTTCATTCATTTCTTTTGAGGAGGTTGAGGCCACAGGTTTGGGGTCACATTCAGTGGTGCTCAGGGCTTATGCTTGGCCCCTACCTCAAATATCATTCTTGGGGGTGTGCTCATTTAAGGTGCTGACATGAACTGGCATCAGCTGTGTCCGACAAGAACTTCTCGCAATTTGTACTATCTCTCTGGTCTAACACCAGATCTTGCCCACAACGTTTTCTTTCTGTTTCCTGTCCTAACAACACTAAACTGCTTCCACATCACTAAACTCTCTGCATTTTAATCCTTGCGGGAATGAGACTTTGCCTTTCTCTGCTTACAAAGTTCTATTTTCCTGTCTGGCTTACTCCTTTAACCACAGTTCCCCAGGGAACTTAGCTTCATGCTCCCAAAACCCACTTATACGATTCTGCCTAGTTGTATTCTCAGATGCCAGGGATAGAAGACAGACACTGTTTTTAGTGAGCTGAGAGACAATTTCCTCTACTTACAATCTGCACCGTTGCCCCTGAGTGGGCTTTGTGGCTGCGTAGATGGTGCATCTTTTTCATATCTGCGTTGTCAATATTACCTGACCCATAGTAATTGCTCGAGATGGATTTAAGTGACGATATTAGTCCATTACTGTTCTGCGGGCGATGTTTTATTTAAAATCCAAAGTACATCTTTATACCCTAACAATCAAAGGTTTACCTACTTGGAAAATGTTGCATCTTTCCAATACATTGCCCACACCCACTCGGGTTTCCCTTTAACTTGAAATCGCAGCTGTTTTAACTGTTCAGCTTCTGCTAGCTGAGAAGTGAGACTGATAGAGATGCATTAATGCAAGTAGGATTTGCCCAGACATCAATAAACTGAAAAGACTCCCTGCGGGCCACTTGTAGTGTCAATAACAGCTCATAATTACTCGCTCCTTTGAGCATTTTAGACCCAATCCTTTAGTTCACTCTGTTGTGACTATCAAGCTCTAGAACCGACAGATTCTTAATTTCCTAAGGCGAAGGGGAAGCATGGCAAACACTGGGGCACCTGGGTTCCTTAAGTAAAGGTCCCGGCTGTTCTGGATAGGCTAAGCTGTCAGTGGGTTAGTAACTGAGTTTCCTTCTTTCTTTCCTTTCTGCTAGAGTGTTAGAAAGAGACCTTGGCATTTCCTAGCATGGGATAATGTAAAGTCCAGAGACCCAGATCTGGAGCCACAGATCAATCCAAAGGATAAAGGATTTCCATTGACAGGCTGGAGCATGTGTGTTGGTGGTAGTGGAGCAGCAGTGACAAGGGACAGAGAGTTTGGGACCTGCCTTGTAGATGGGAAAACCAGCCATATCAGCCCCTGCTGTGAGGGAGATCCCTGTGCACCCATTCCGACCTGCCGAGCAGTAAGAAGTCAAACCAGAGATTTGTGCCACTAGAGAACTAAGCTCCTTCTGGGTGAGGGTAGATCCCAAAAGACAATGAAGTTCTCATAATGAAGAAAAGAAAGTAGAGTATGGAGGAGTCCTTCCTACACAGTACAGAGAGAGAAAGAAAATGAGAAATGAACACAAGAAAACAGAGTATGGAGGAGTCCTTCCTACACAGTTCGAGAGAGAGAAAGAAAGAAAATGAGAAATGAACAAAGAAAACAGAGTATGGAGGAGTCCTTCCTACACAGTACAGAGAGAAAGAAAGAAAATGGGGAGAAAGAAAGAAAACGAGAGAGCTGTGGAGAGAAACATTAGAGACTAAACATATCACTTAGACTCCGTCCTTCCACCTACATTCTTTTCTTCCTTCCTTCCTTCCTTCTTTCTTTCCTTCCTTCCTTCCACCTACAGTCCTTCTTTCTTTTCTCCCTCTTTCCCCCTTCCTTCCTTCCTTCCTTCCATCTTCCTTCCTTCTTTCCTTCCTTCCTCCTTCCTTTCTTCCCTTCCTTCCACCTACAGTCCTTCTTTCTTTTCTCCTCTCTCCCCCTTCCTTCCTTCCTTCCATCCTTCCTTCCTTCCTTCTTTCCTTCCTTCCTCCTTCCTTTCTTCCTTCCTTCCACCTACATTCCTTCTTTCCTTTCTCCCTCTCTTTCCTTCCTTCCTACCTTCCTATTTCCTTCTTTCGTTCCTTCATTCCTTTGTTCCTTCATTCCTTTGTTCCTTTCTTCCTCTCTCCCTCCCTTCCATACTTCCTCCCCCACCCTCCCTTCCTCCCTCACTTCCTTCCTTCCTTCCTTCCTCCATCCCTCCCCCTTCTCCCTCCGTTCCTTCTTTCCTTCCTTCCTTTCTCTTCTTCCTTCCTTCCATCCTTCCTTCCTATTTCCTTCTTTCTTTCCTTCATTCCTTCCTTCCTTCCTTTCTTCCTCCCGCCCTCCCTTCCTCTCTCCCTCCCTTACTTCCTCCCCACCCTCCCTTCCTCCCTCACTTCCTTCCTTCCTCCATCCTTTCCTCCCTCTCCCTCTGTTCTTTTCTTCCTTCCTCTCTCCCTCTTCTTCCTTCCTTCCTTCCTTCCTTATTCCTTCCTTATCCCTTCCTTCCGTTCTTCCTTCCTTCCTCCTCCCTCCCTCCCTCCCTAATTCTGTCCAATTCCCTCCCTCCCTTCCTTCCTCCATTCCTCTCTCTCCTTCCTTGCTTCCTTCCTTCCCTTCCTTCTTTCCTTCCTCCCTCTCTACCTCTTTTCCTTCTTCCTTCCTTTCTTCTTCCTTCCTTCTTCCTTCCTTCCTTCCTTCCACCTACATTCCTTCTTTCCTTTCTCCCTCTCTCCCTCTTCTTCCTTCCTTCCTTTCTTCCTTCCTTTCTTTCTTCCTTCCTCCTTCCTCCCTCCCTCCCTCCCTTAATTCCACCCACTTCCCTCCCTCCCTCCTTCTTTCCTTCCTCTCTCTCCCTCTTCTTCCTTCCTTCCTTCCTTCTCTCCTCCCTCCTTCCTCCCTCCCTGCCTTACTTCCTCCCCTCTCCATCCCTTGCTTCCTTCCTTCCTTGATTCTCCTCCCTTCCTTGCTTCCTTCCTTCCCCTCCCTCCTTTCCTTCTTACCTTCCTACCTCTCTCCCTCTTTTCCTTCTTCCTTCCTTCTTCCTTCCTTCCTCCTTCCTTCTTCCTTCCTTCTTCCTTCCTTCCACCTACATTCCTTCTTTCCTTTCTCCCTCTCCCTCTCCTTCCTTCCTCCCCCTTCCCTCCCTTCCTCCTCCCTTTATTGCGTATTCCCTCCCTTCCTTGCTTCCTTCCTTCCATCCATCCTTCCTTGATTCCTCCCTTCCTTGCTTCCTTCCTCCTTCTCTCCCTCCCTCCCTCCTCCCTCCCTCCCTCCCTCCCTCCCTCCCTTCCTTCCTTCCTTCCTTCCTTCCTTCTTCCTCCCTCCCTCCCTCCCCCTCCCTCCCTCCTTTCATCCATCATAGGGTGCCCTTGATGGCTACTTGTCGAACCCCTATTTCACTGTAATGAAGTTGAAGTTTAAGCGGCATGGGCGTTCGTTTACTTCTGAGGGAGGAGTTTTGAACAGCCGTGCAGAACAATCCCAGAAACAAGCTTCAGGCTCACACTGACACCAGTCATCACCCGCCCTTTGTAGTGAGCCCAGACATCACCATCCACCAACCGTCCAGAAGAGCTGGGTTAGCTGATTGGATCAAATGTGTAATTGGACTTTCCAGACTGAGCTGGGATAGCAGTCTAAAGAGTCCTAGTCTTGCGCCCTCTTTTCTGAGATTCACTCCACACTCCAGGATGTGTGTTCGCTCTTGTGTTTGTTTAACCAAGACTCTCGCAGAGCACAGCACCTTTTGCAGGACGCAGCTTTATTGAGATGTCTTTTCCACAGCGACGCGGGCTCTCTCCGGCTCCGGCTCCCTAGGCTAACAGCAGATGCATTGGTGTCCTGCGGTGCTGCAGGGTTGGGAGGTTGGGAGGTGGCACCCCGACTTCTTCCTAGCAAACAGCTCCAGCAGAGTGAGCGAGAAGAGGATGCCGCGTGTGGCGAGGGTGTGCGGTGCCTGTGCGTTGCGTGGACCCAGCCGGGAGCCCGCGAGCCTCCCCGCGCCCGGTGCACGGCGCCTGCGACGTTACTCCGAGCAGCCGCCAGCCAAGCACGGCAGCAGCAGCCTCCGCCCCCTGGCTCCGGCGATTGGCTGCTTCTGCTCATCATTTCCCTGCTAAGAAAAGGGAAGGGCCAGTGACGCCCCCGATCCCAAGCAGCCACCGCCTCCTGTGCACTAGGTGTCTCGGGCGAAGACCGGCTCGAGCTCCGGGGAGGCGGCGCCCAGAGCCCAGTAGTCCAGCGCCAGGCTGAGCGAGGTGATCAGCGCCCCCACACTCGGGGCCGGAGCACCCCTAGGGACCCCTAGTGCTCGGAGCCGGCCATCCCGGCGCGCGCGGGGCTCGCGATTCCCAGTTGTTCCCTGCTTGGCGCGCCCCGCGACTCCGTCTCCCAAAACGGAGTCTCAGTGTGCAGCCCGGGGGAGGCGCGCCGGGGCCGGCAGGAGCTTCCCGGGCGCCCAAGATGCGCTCCATCAGGAAGAGATGGACCATCTGCACCATAAGTCTGCTGCTCATCTTCTACAAGACAAAAGAGATCGCCAGGACCGAGGAGCACCGCGAGACGCAACTCATCGGGTAAATGCGCGGTGCCGGCGGGGCCGGGCTGCTGCGGGGCGTGTGCGGGTCGGGGCGTGCGGGCGTCCCGACGCGTGAATGGAACCACAAAGGCGCTGCGGGCGGCGGGCGCGCATCCCCGGCGCCGGTGGAGCTGCCCTGCACGGCGGAGGTGGCGGAGGGGACAGTGGCGCCGGCTCCGGCCACCCCTCTCCGGACAAGTGTCTGCAGAAGTGACGGCGAGGTGCGAGCGCCCGCGTCTCGCCCGGGCGCGCCGAGGACCCGCCTAGGGTTTCCTTCGGGTTGGCCCTGCCGGAGCCCCGCCAAAAGGGCGAGAGGGCAGAAAAATCCAGTCCCCTAAGGGCCGAAGTTAAGCTCGCAAAGCCGAAACGCAGCTCTTCCCTCTTGACTCCTGTTTGGCCTTTGGGTTCTTGTGCGTCCTGGAATTGCAGCTGGAAACTCCAGTGTCTTAGAGTGCCGCTTTCCTGACTCTCAGCCCAGGACCATGACTACGAGGATGGGATCGTGGTTGTCGCTTTTTATAAAATGGGGTCCTTCCCCAGCCCTCGTTTTTGTGTTTTCTTTAGCGAGTGTGGATGAGTTCAGGACCTGGCACCCCGCCCCCACCGCCAAGTTCTTTAAATATCTTACTTCCTTCCTCTCCCCACCTCCTGCCTCTGTGTGTTTGAAGTGGACGGGGTGGCCTACAACTTTGGGTCCCTAGCGGCGTGCAGAGAGCGTTTTCCCAGGGCGCGAGCCGGCCTGTCAACTCTGTTCAAAGTCCTATCTGGGAAGGCTCCGCGCCGCGAGGCGTGCGTGGGCCCTGGGAAGTGCCTTTGGCGCCGAGCTGGAGTCGTTCACGGCGTTTGGGGTTTCTTTAGCCCTGGGGGCGCGGGGGTGCGGGACTCGAGGCCGGGAACATCCCTGCGGGGCGTGGGGAAGAGGCGGTGTGCGGCCCCGCCGGAACGTGCGTTTGCACACGCAGGCTCACGCGGAAACTTGCTGTACCCCGATTTCTCCAGTCTCGCTCTTTCTAAGTGACAGTCGTCCAAAGGAGCTACAAAGCCTCGTCCTTGTAGAACAGGAATTGCTCTTTCATAGGAAACTAAATACCGCCGGGAATCGCTAGGAGACCGCAAGTGCGAATGGGAGAGCCCGGAAAAGAATGAATGAGGAGAAATGGATGCGTGTCATGCAGCCGCGAAGCTCGACACGGTCTATTCTGGGGTGCTGGGAGGGGTCGGACTGAAACGAGACATTTCTCCTTTGCATGGGGAGTGGGCTGGCTTGCAAATACATCCCGGTCAAGGAAGAAAGACTTGGGGAGACCGAGTGTCCACCCAGGGAACCCCGGTTTCTCTGGCAGACAAAGGGTCTCTGGGAAGGTGGTGCCCCCTCCCCTTCACTGAGGGACGAGGCAAGGCTGGGCCGTGCAGGTCGAGGTTCTTTGTTCCCATCGAGCCCAGACAAAGGGACCCCGAGACCCAAGGACCCGGGTGGGAAGGGGCGGTGGGACCTGGTCTCCCCGGCCCGGCGCAGGAATGGGCGGGGCCGGGAGTCGCCCCACGCCCCGCAGGTGCCCTCGCTGTCCCCTTGTTGCTGGAACGGCCGGCGTGTAGGAGCAGCGCACCCCCAAGCGCTCGCGGGAAGCAGCGGATAAGGGGCGCTCCCAGGGTGCAGCCCACGCCCCCACCCCGGGGCATCTCCTGGATGCTCTCAGGCGTTGCTGGAGCCTGGGAGGAGGTGGCCACCGTTGGGCTCGCCCCGTTCTCGGACTCCGCTGCAGCCTTTCCCCGCCCCCTCTTGTTCTCGGCCTGCCCTCGCTGGCTCCCACTCCGGGCAAACGGTGGGCGGAGGCTGGGGGTGCGGCTGGCGGCGAGCGGTGCCGGCCGCAGCCCTGCTGCGAGATGCGTGCACAGACTGCCCGGCAGCCTAGCCTGCACGGCCCGCCCGGGCCCGGGAAAACATTCTTAGACGCCTCCCAGGCCGCCACGCTCCTCCTCCTTAATTAAAACCCGCAATCGCTGTCCTGCGGGGCAAGGCCAGGAGCTTGCTGCTGGCTTCACGCGTCCACTGACGCTCAGAGGTGTCCGGCTGTTGGCTCGGAAACGTGCAGTTGGCGCTGCCGGGAGCCATGCCAGGGCACCTAATCCTCCTGGGAGTTATTCCCTGTTCCACTCCGGACCCGGCGCGCCGTGCAAAAGCTGGGCTCCTCCTCCAGGCTTTTGTTTCTATTCCGCTAGAGCGCGGAGGAGTTGATTCTTGGTAAAAATCCGCTTCGTCCTTGGCTCCCCCAGCTGGCAGCAGGGCTGGTTTTGAGAACCACACACCGGGTGTTCGGAATCCAGGCCAAGTACTCCAGAGAGAGGCACTAGGCAGTCACTGACCTTTGGGGGGCACTGCGTGCCTTGCCAGTGAGCAGTCGTCCCATCCACTGCGTCTTAGGCACCCCTCTGTCCCCCCACATTCCAGGCTCTTTTTAGTCTCCGTTGTGACCATTTTGCAGTGGTCGGGCGGTTCCTTTATCTCTCTGACCTCTGGTTTCTAAAAGTAGGTGTAGGCAGCCTGCTACACCAGACTTCCTGTATACAATCCGGAGCAGTCGGGCGAGGAAAACGCCATCATGCATTTTCTTACTAACTGTCCAAGTTCTCATATTTCTAGAGGAGTATATAAATGTATGTTCTTTAAGGGATTATTTGAAAAAAAGGTCCAGAAACTATCAGATTTTTCAAACTTTCATTTTCTTCTGTGCAGACCTGTTCATTGCCCTGTATAGCGATTGGCAAATAAACTTTAACTCAAAAGGCGTCGGGGGTTTGGGGTGGGGGGCTTCTGCAATGCTCTGTTCTCAAAGGATACCTATTTACTCCCTAGTGGAGAAAACAGTACTTATTTCACAATAGCAACTGTTTTTACTGTTTATATTTCCTTCCTTTATTATACTCATAATTTAAGAGATACTAGAATAAAGAAAAATACAGCCATGTTCATTTAATCAGATAATATACTAGAAAGCGTTACACAAACTTTAATATCATAAGGGCATCATGCCTACAGTGTTACTTTTTAAAAGCTTGCCATATAGCATTTTTGGGTTGACAATAAGTGAAATTTTAACTCTTTTGTCAACAAAATATTTTTGTTTAATTTGAGTGTTATTTAGATTGCCTCTAAAAATGCTCTCTAGCATTACTTGTAAAATTTATGATAATATACATGACAGGGAAGATCACGGTACTTGGAGAATCACCACCGCGGATGAAGTTAGTCCCACTTCCTTCTAGAGTACCAGGAAATTGATTCCTCTTGGAATCAGGGAAATTGAAAATTTGCACCTACCTGTGGCATTTGGAATTCTACTAGAAAACACAAACAGTGTCTATTTGACATGTAGGTAATGTGAATCTATCTGCTGTTGATGCTCAGGCTAGTGTGATGCAAGTTATTTTCTACTAAAATACTTTAATAAATTTTATATTAAACAGGAAATTTAAACTAGTGCAAATGGGACACAATAATGGAAAATCAAGTCATAAAGGGTTTTCAGTGTGATTGAGTTTACGGCTTTGGGGACCTATTTTTTTTTATTGTATTTGTTCTTTATTGCAGACCTAGTAGAGTAAGTTAAGGTGAAGTCTTGAAGCTCGCCCTTTACAGACAAAATTAGCAGTACCAGTAATAACATAACTAATAATTAGTCACTACCAGTTTGATTTTCTTTGTTTTTTATTTTGCATTTGTGCTTTTGATTTAGAGCAAGACAGTCTTCTTTTTTTCCTTTTGGAGCCACACCTAGTGGTGTTCAGGGCTTACTCTAAATACTATACATTGCTGGAGGTTAAACTTTAGCCTCTTTTATGTTGAGCACATGTTCCAGCCCATGGAGTGACTTCTCTAGCTGGTGCAAGTAATTTGAACTAAAGTCTGTAAGATTTATTTCTCTGTCCCCTAAAGAGCCTTTTAAAAGATATTCTACTTACACATTCACAAATGAAAATTACCCTTATTATTCATGGTTTGTTTCAGAGTCTCAGTTTATATTGAGCACGGTAAAGTGTTTTGCTATGCAGATATCTTTATTCAAAATTTTTTCTTGTGATAAGTTTCATTTGGACAGTCTCTAGTTTAATGATGACTTAAATCACAGTAACACAGTGGATTTTATTACTATAAAACAGTTGTGAACCTCTAAAACACTTTCAAAAAATCTTACTGGTTTAGAAATAGTCCGTTTATTTAAGTATATCATTACAATCATTTAGCAAAATTAAATCTGTATTTAAATGTCAGTAAAACAATCTTTCATAGGTATTTTTAAATGCATATAACATATAATTACAGACTCGTAGTCATCAAAATATGATACCATCAGGGCAGTTATTAGGAGATAAAGATTGGGAATTCCTGGCCCCTGTAGAGGGGAGAGTCCTGAACCCCGAGTGATAGTCCAAAACACAGGGTGCCTTGCCTGCAGCCCACCCAGCTTGTTCCCCAGCACCCTGGCCCTGTGATCCCCTGAGCAGACCAGGAGTGATCCTTGAGCATAGAGGCCGAGTAAGCCCTCAGTGCTGTCAAGCCTGGCCCAAACCTCTCCTCCACACACACACAAAACTGGTTAAAGTCTATAGCTGTGTTCTTGTTATCCTAACTTCAAAGTTTAATTCTTATTTCATCCACTGTGTTTCACATATAGTTGCAATTATTATTATTGCACACCAAACATAAAACTGACTTCTGTACTGTTAGCTCATAAATTTCACCCTTTTTTTCCTTGATTCCTAAATGACCTAAGTAAATGGTCCTTATTAGCCATATATAGGTTTATAAATGTTTTTTTCTCAATGTGAAGCTTAAATAATAATTTTAGTTAGTTCTAAAGTTCATAGATTACTTTATACTTTGAGCTGCTTCAAATTTAAATTATATGTTTAAAAGAAGACCACACACTGAAATACCAAACTCAGATCCTTCAATTATAGAATTCATCTAAGAGCTGTTAGAGAGGCAGTGCTGCCACTGATGGTTGGAGAGCATCATCCCCATCGCAAATACAGATTTAGACAGTATCGCTCAGCAAAGAGTCACATTACTTTTAACTAGGTCGTTTAGAATCTAAAAACTTAAAAAGTGAAAAAAAAAAGCAAATATATATTTAAAGGGCTGTGCCATTGACGGGGACATTTTTTGCTTCAGAGTTAATAATTCAATATAAAATATCTATATGTATGTAGATGATACATGAAAACTATGCTGAAAATAGTCTACTGAGCAAAGATTTGTTCTAAGTATAAATGCCTTAATACTTGCTTATGTGTTTGTCACCATTATCACTGACACCAGCATCCCTTGCTGTTCCTATACCACATGGTATAGGCACCTCACTCTTGTTTAGCATAGCTCATGTTTTGATACAGTATAGTACTAGGAGGATTGGGTGCTATGCGATCACCCCTCCCTACACTGTTTTCCCACTACCATCAGGAAAGATCTCAGTGTTGAAGAGTTTTGAAATCAATGTCATTTTAGGAACGAGTCTCTCAATCATGCTTTATAAATTTCTTTCATATTCAAAGTCCCACTTTCCTGACACAAAGTTATCACATAGATGATGTTTTTTGCAATTTTTAAGGAATGATAAGTCCACTGTGGTCTAGGAAGAGAATACAAGGGCATAGGTACTAGCAAGTGAAAAAAGCCCAGCATGGCCAAATCACTTGATATTTCAAGGTCTTCAAAACAAAAGCTCATTCTATTATGTCTGCAAGCTTCTGTGAAATTGAAATTGTAATCTTGGGAGTCACAATTATACAGATGCAGGGAGTTGACCAAACATCCGGTCTCTATTGTTTGTTCTCAGTGGGGAAGAAAAGCCTGAAGTGGATCTGGGCTTTGATGAGAGTATTTTCCTTTGGATACCACAAAGAATTTTCCTTTATCTGAAATGGTTTATAAATAAATGAGACCTGGCATATGGCTCAATAGTAGAGCATTTGTCTTCTGGGATCATGGGTTCAATGCATGGCACTGCATGATAAAAATCTCCAAAAGAATAAGTATAAATAATTGTACTAATAAAGTCACGTTCACTTGATCTTTATACTTTTCCTCATATTCATATTGCTTCTGCTGACATGTAATAAACCCTATCTATAAACTGACAACAGTTATATATATATATATATATATATATATATATATATATATATATCTCAGATTATGTCCTATGCTTCTAAACAAATGCTTCTTCCTATTAAATAGTTGATATTTTAATTTTGTTTCAGAGATGGTGAGCTGTGTTTAAGTCGATCACTTGTCAATAGCTCTGATAAAATTATTCGAAAAGCTGGTTCTTCAATATTCCAACACTCTGTAGAAGGTTGGAGAATCAATTCCTCATTGGTCCTGGAGATAAGGTGAGTTTCTTTAATAAGATACAGTAATTTTGTATCATATTCCTGAACACATTGGGATTGGCAAATTCATTGAATGCTTGATGTATATTTTAAGCCTTAGCGCTTTAATCACAGTGAAATAGCTCTCCATAACTTTGCTCACAAAGGGATAAGATACCGTAAAACTGAAATCATTATTCAGTCAGATATGTGACTTTTGAATATACTACCTTTATACCAACTAAACAAAACTAAGAGCATATGAAATTTTTGCTCTGTTTTTCTTTGTTTTGTTACTCAGGATGGATACCAATTTTAAGAGTTATTCTTAACCTCTCCAATAAATCATACACTCTTGTGTGTTCTTACTGTATTTAAAAAAAGAACTATCTCAATCTTGTCTTGCTCATAATTACAGATAAATCTGACTTACCTTATGAATGAAATATCTATATGAGTTTCTATAGTAATTGACTCATAATTTTAGTTTTCCTAAGAAAGTTGGGGATGGAGAGATAATATAGCAGGTAGAGCACTTTTCTTCAATACTGCTGACCTCACATGGCACGTGTGGTCCCTTTGAGCACCATCAAGAGTGATCCCAGAGCACAGAGATAGAAGGAGCCCTGAGCACAGCAAAATATGACCGCAAACAATCCTCCCACACATACAAAAAACAATAGAAAAAGAAGGTTAGGGTTAGACCTTTCTAGATATTATTTTGCCAGTTGTTGTGTTTAACCCACAGTATATAGGTGAATTAATTTTAAGTTCAAGAAAACAACCATAACATACAGAATGACTTCATGGTAGTTTTAGCACTGCAAAAAATGCGAATCATTCAAAAAACTGTGCACTAACATAGAGATTTTATAAGAGATGGTTTATGGTTCAGAGTATTAGTTGCTGACCTACTTTTAGATATTTATTCACATTTAGACTTACATATACAACATGGATAGATTATAAGCAACTCGAAGGAGCAGCCAGTCACATCTTTAGAGTACTCTGAGCAATTTACAGAATGAATTAAAGCAAAGACGCTGTGCTATAATGTACTTGGCAGAGTATCTGTGAATTAACAGAAGTATGTCCAATAAATGCAGGAAGAATTTGATTAGTGCATTTGTAAAACTTTACATGCCTGGACAGGGAAATTGGAAATAAGTCACAGTAATATCAATTGGTTGCTTTTAGAATATCTTTTAGTTGGAGATATCTCAGGATACTTAGAATATCTCTAGGTGAAGTATAAAAATGGGACCATACGTAGAGTCTGTTTACAAAATTTATACATTGGTGTTTTCTGGGTCTAGTACGGTCCACAAATACATACTATTTTGTGGATACAAGAATTCTGAGAGCCAATGTTACAAATATAGCACATTCATATATAACAGATTTTCATATTTGTGAGAAGCGTTGACTATGGTCTTTCTGTCTGGCATTTTTACACCTAGGGTTCCCATCTCTCATGATATCATTCATTTTCCAACCAGCTCAATCAACCCTATTCCTCCAACCAGCTCTGGGAGAGAGTCAGCTTAATGACTCATCTCTCTCTCTATGTGGTATTTTCCTCACAACCCTGTTCCTCCATACAGCTCTGGAATTCAAAATATTTATAAAAGATTTTGTAATTACTAGAGAAAAATGTCATGGGAAGTGAGGATAGTTGGACATAATGCAGTTATTTTGAGATAGAGTGAAATTAGAGTAATAGAGCAGGCCAGCCAGTGGTGCCCTTTTTGTTCAAAGTCATTTCTTTCTAATATTTATGATCACTTGATCACTTGACATCCGTTATTCATCGATTTACTCGAGCGGGTGCTGGTAACATTTCTATTTGACCCTATCATGTGCCAGTGTAGCCCAATATCATCTGGTTGCTTCAGTAATACAAGAGACTCAAACCGTTCGTTCAGGGTCTTGATGAAGAACGACCATCTTATAGGTGGCCCATGATCTTTTGACATCTCATGGAATCCAGTCGTAACGCCTCTAGTCTAGTGGTCGCCTCCAAATCACTTACATCTCCAGCCCATCTGATTTTCGATGCCTTGGCAATGAGACAGCGCCTACTCTGGAACAACGGATTGGAGCTCAACCTCCTAATATTTATGAGAAAAGAAAAATCCACTGCTGTGGAACATCTATCTTTGGATGTCTCTAATTACCTTATGTGCATGTAAATTTTCTTCTGAAAGAAAACGTGATTTGTACTCCTTTCCTAGTGATGTGTACATTAAGTTCATTATTGTGGTCCAAATGTTCATGTGTGCATATATACATGTGATACGAAGTGGGGAAATGAGAGAGAGGGGAAGAGAGAGAGAGAGAAAAGGAGAGAGAGAGAGAGAGAGAGAGAGAGAGAGAGAGAGAGAGAGATTGAAGAGAGGTATACTCTATGACGAAAAGTCTTTCTGTTCAGGGTTGGTCTCCTGTACCCTAAGCTACAGGGATGCTCCAGGCACTGCTGACCCTGTACGTCATTAAGCTGGTTGGAAAATGAATGACTAAAACTATTATTTTATAGTAGAAGTGTGTTTGGTATTTAGAAGTTTGCTTTTGTTTTAGTGATAAGAAATACGCCACTGAAGCTTAAATTTCTGTATCTCTTAGCCTTGGCAAAATTGATTTCTTCAAATTCATTTTGATTGAAGTCCCCACTTAAAATAGATGAGAAAAGGAAATATTTTCTCTATAAAGATATCTTGAAAAGAACATCAAATTGAGTTATTTGGCAAGAAATTCACTAATGGCCTAAGGCTGTTTAAATCAGGTAAAGAAACTAATAAAAAATAACTTGTTATCATCTAAATAATACAAGTGAAAATCAATAATTTATCAAAGGAAAGACTAATAGGTTAATTATATAAGTCATGACAACAGTGTAATAAATATATTTGGCAATGCAGTTCTTGATTTATATAATAATAAATAATGCAGATGTGCATGAACCCAAAGATGTACATTTTTGACAGTTTAAAAGTATTTCAGGAAAATAGTTTCAAATGAATTGTGCCAATAAATTTATTATGGAAAACTTACAAAGTTATGAGCACTGCGTTTGCATCTTCAAATATGATCTAGTTTTATGTTTATAGCTGATACTATGATATTAGTGCTCTTTCATATGGGTCTAGTTAACTGTAAAGAAATAAACAATAAAACAGTGAGAAAATATTTAATAATATATGCAGCGTTGTCACAAGCAAATCATGATTTGTTAGACCATGACTCTATAATGTGCAAACTGTTTATAAGATTGTTATAATTGCTAGAGCTGTAGTGATTCATATTTATCAATTTGACACATGTAATAAAAAATTTAGATTATGAAAATTTCTGATTGTTAGCTTTGTTTTTACATATTCCTAAAACTACGTACAGAATAGTTTGGATTGTTAATTTTCCTTTCCTCCTTTCTTTTCTTTTATTCTCAAATCTATAGTGTTCATATGTAAAAATGTATATTGACATACTTTGTAAGTGTTTTCAAGGTTGCACTTTGAAGTTTTTGATGAAAACATTACAGCTAATCATTTTATCTATAAGATTTAAACCATGTTTATATTTCTTTGTTTCAAAAATTTCATTGAATTTATATGACTAATATCCTCAATACATTCAATACATCATCTATTTTCACTAAAGCCTGAAATAGAAAATGCAGAAAAGTTTGTTTTTCCTCCACAGTTACAGAATGATTTTCTTATTGCTGTTCCTTTAGACCTATATGCTGCTTTCATAAGTTGATCAATAATTGATTTATATATATTCATTAAACATCCTTCAGAGAATTGTCAGAGAGATGTTTTCATGTCTTAGTTCTTTTATTCTGAAGATTCATCAATATTTGGGAAGCTTTTTCATTCTATAGTTAATGACATAAATAAAATAAATAACTGAAGATTTGATTTTATTGGTCATAAATTGTTTAAGCTAATAAATGAAATATATTAGAGGCATTTACCCTATGACTCAGTCTGTGGAAATTGTACTGAGAAATATTTTTTATATCTAACATTTATAGTTGACATTTTCCCCATCTTTATGAAACAATCTTGAGTTTTCCTTTTCTGCTTTTAATCCTCAGTTGTATTTTGCATTCTAAATAGAAATACGAAACATCAACACTAAATATTGATTATAAGTGTAAAAATATCAGCTCTTCATCATAATAGATTTTTGACAAGAAAAAAAAAATTTTTCCTGGAAGATTCTATCAAGAAAAATATTTTAACTTTTGGTATTATCATTTAACAGTGTCCTTAAATAGATAATGCTTTCAGGCTAAACATAATGACAAATCTGTTTGTACTCACATGTCAAAAGAATTTGCTGTTCCATGTACTGATTTATTTGAGTAAAAGTCTGCCTATAACTCTTTCACTCTGTTCAGTAGTAAGTGACCAATGGAGCTTATTCAAGGACTTACAGCTTCTGAGTGGCAGACTCATGATTTAAATCCAGAACAGACTACAGAGTCTGAGATACATTTCTGAAACAAACTTTTACTGGATGATTGTCTATTTATTTATGGGGTCTCCCAGATGTGGTCAGAGTCCAAGGACAAAGTAAGCAGTCTTTAGGCGGTGGTGTCCGCCTATTTGATGCTCTGAATGGTGATGTAATTGTTCCAGCATAACATGCACATGGCTGTCAGGGCTATACATGGAGGTGCTGGCCCAGGTAATGTCAAGGATCTCGCATTGCACATGCCAGCCGTGTGTTCCAGCCCTCTGAGCTGGCTCCAGTGCTATTTTTAATACTAAAAGTATGTACTATTAAAATGAACTGTTAAAGTTCACAATACTGAGGCTTTTCAAAATCTAAAATAATAAAGCTAAGACATTTTTCCTACAATTTTATAAAACTACTGGGAGAGTGCTAAAGGACAACCTGGCCAGGTCAATTCAATGAAAATCATTTTCAAGCTTTATGGGATATTTTGCCATTTCCTTCAGTTGTGATTATTTGGGAATCTTCTTTAAATTCCAGGATCTTTATTAAAGTAACTCAGACCTTATGCTCAGAAGTAGAAAGAAGCTACAGGTTATGTTGCATGGTAACTGAAGCAAATTGTCTTCTGGAAATAATCTATGAAACAGACTGCAGGGAAACGCTAAGGGCCCGCACAAAATCCAGGAGCAGGGTCTGGGATCCCCATCTGCCCCAGGGAATTGGCAGCCAGTGGATGGAGAAAGATGCAAGAATCCAGAGAAGTTTTAAAATGCTTTACTTAACACAGGTTCTGGCATACAAATCAGCAATAGGAAAAACTCCAAAGTTAGGGTTCCCGGCTAGGCCCCGACCAAGTGAAGGCCAAGTTGGCGGCTACCATATTTTAAGACCCTGTAGAGAGGAGACAGATACAAGGTTCCAGCAGAATGGGGGTGTGGGGGTGGGGGGAGAGCAACCCAAAATAGAGCAGGAGAAAGGAAGCAGGCTAGTTTTATAGCCCTGCAAAGGACCCAGACCTCCCACTGGACTGTAAAGCCATCAGGGTCCCAGGTCCTCAGGTAATTTATCCCAGGACCTCACCGAGGCCCTTTGAGATGTTAATGTTGCCTAGCCAAGATCTGCTTTGGAAGTGCCCCTGAAGGGTAGTGAAGGGATTTCTGAGATGAACTGTGTCTCAGAATACAAAGGCATGCATCTGTACCAAAGAATATACAATAGCCAGTTAAATATTTCACCAGGACTTCACAAGAGTCTCTTCTACTTCATGATAGTTCTGTATATTATCTGCCTTTAAGTTATCAGAGAGCCATGCTCCCTGGAGGCAAACAGCATTTCTCTTTGGTTTGGTTACTTAGAGATCAAGGAAGCCAGTCAAATATACCAGTAAACTCTAGCTAGTCCTACGATGATTGTGGCAGCATGAGAGAATATTTATACCAGCCAGTATAGAATACATGGTCAGATAAACTGCCACATTCAAACTCTCCTCCTCCTATCTACAAAGTGATCTGCATGAGGCAACTCCAGGCCAGATGCAGAGAATCTGGGAAGGTGGAGTGTAACACAGATCACAAACAAAATATGAATCTCTGGTTTTGTAGGGAGAATGAGGTACCAGGCACCTGTTAAAGTGTCCTTTTTAATAAATAATGATAATAACATTTGAATTGAGTCAGTTCTTTTCTTCTAGAGAAAGTTTTCCAAAAATGGATTTCAAATATGTGTGTACTAACCTTGTTTGCTTCTCAACTTGTGATATGTGCCAACTGTAAGATTTGCCTCTTTTTTTTTCCTGAGAGAGTCCACTAGATCACTTAGATCACATTTTATTTGCCCCAACACTCATTCACACCCTTGACAAGAAACCCACAGAGAAGTGACACTTGGTGTTAGGTTGGTCATATTTAACACTCACATCGAAATACTGTTTAGTAAATAAATTCTCTGGGCTAGACCTGCTGCTTCAAGCAGTCAGTAAACTTAAAAAGGAAGTTAAGAGTTGACACTTCAGTTTGAAAGTCTATGTGTGGAATCTATTGTCAGTTAAACAGTCTAAATCAACCTTTCTGTTTAAACCGTCAAACAGGTTCTCCTAATGACTAAGTTTTTCAGTGTTACTGAAAGTGAATCATTTCAGAGTCTTTGAGTTTACTTTATTTTAACATGGTTGCTAGATTTAGATGTTTTGCAATTTAATGGTTTTTTAAAATTGTTTTGTACTCATACAATGGCAGTTAAAGATACATATATGATTTTTCTGTTGCTCTTATAATTTGTATAGAAAACCCTACCCCCTACTTTAACTTGAGTTATGACTAGACCACATATTAGGAAAAATTGTGCTAGAAAGCCTGAGCATGAAATATAAGTGTCAGTTGATTCATGGTTATTTGTAGCTCAGAAGTTGAAGTGAATTTTTCTTCTTTGCCACCTAAATTAATTGTTAGCATTTTGTTTTCATTCTTGTAAAAATTCTACAAAAGCTATCTATCAACTATCAAGTACAAAAGCTTATGTAGTCTGTTTTGGTGATACTTGAATTGTTGCAATTCAGTGTAAGTGGAATAGCTTTACCTCATAATGATATCAAGTTAGTTATATTTAATCACTTATTTTCTTTTTTCTTAACAATAACTAGGCTTAGCATGTACACAGAACTTTAAATAGCCCATTATATCTATAATCCAAAAAAATAAATGCCTATAGACTGCTAAGGAGGGAAAAAAATCCTTTAGTTTTCTGCTATGTTTCTAAAAATTATTAGACATTTAAGTCACAATATTATTTGCACATAATAATTATATTCAGACCAGAAATCTTAGCTTAGATAATTTTCTGTGCATAGATTTAAGCCCTAAAATAGAAACACAAAGATTTTGTTCAACATAAAACAGAGCATACGGAGACATTTAAGGGTTTCTTTCTCTTCTGAGTTTAAATTATAAAAGTCTTCATTAGTAGTTGTGCTAAATTTGTCTCAAACCTTACATTTTCATGTTTTGGTTCTTGATATTTTTCATTTTTTTGGAAATTACTTTTTACACTTTACAATTATTTCAAGCTGTCAACTTTAAAAACAAATTAACTGTCTTGAATCTATAACAAAACACTGGAAACAATTTTTTCACTATATAAAAAAATTGGTTCGCTTTGGTGACGTTGGTAGATGGACAAATTTACAGCATCACCAAAGTCCCCATGCTACTTGTAGTTCACAAAATACATTTAAACATTATTATCTTTCAAAAGTTAGATACTATATCTTCAAAACTTTGATGAAATCTGACTGATGTAAACTGTTGGGTGGAAGCTCTTTCCTGGCAGTGCACAGCACTCTGCATTCAGGATCACTCTTGGTGGACACAGGGATTTAAACCCAGGTCGGCCACATGCTAAACAAGCACCGCACCCTCCTGGCAATGCTATCTTTTAGACCTGAAACTCAACTTTTTAACATGTTTTCCCAGAGTGACCAAATGAAAAGGGGTTCTGTTAGACACAGAAGTTAGAAGATTCAGCTTTAAAGTATATTTTCTTAGCACTTTCAGTAACATGGCGGAAGCCATTTTTATTGTGCTTAGCAGTATGTGTTTACTCTTTATGAGTAAAACGGACTTTTACTCTTGGATTTCCAGACCAAAGTAACTTCTTTCAAATTTGGATCTCTAATCTGTTCTCTTGAAGCTGTAAATATGTCACTGCTTTCGTTACTAGTATCTACAGCAACCCTTTATGTTCAAAGGCAAATGAGAGTACCATCACGTTTAGAGCTTTTACCACATCCGTGCTGTCTTATACTAGAACCAGCTTTAATTTTTTTTCACAGGAAATGGTTGTTTTTGTTTAAATACAGGTGTCAGATTTACTTATATTTTTCAAACAAATTAATATTTGTTATGTATATAAGTTTCTATGAACATGATGCTGGAAGTTAAATTATGTAAAGTTTCTATGAACATGGTGCTGAAAGTTAAATTCTATAATACATAAATGTATTCCATTACACTTATGTTTTATGTAATGAAAGATTTCATTTTTTTGCAGTTCATATGAACTATATTCATTAATTATGCTTAGAATTTTCTTACTGTAAAAATCTGTACTTTAATAAAACCTGAGTGGTATCGGATAGTATAATAATAAATAATAATTTAAATCTTGTACGAATCTCACTGTTTGCTATGGACCTGATATTCTGAGTTTTAAGTTGTTTTTTTTTTTAATATTTACTTCAGAGAATTGATTGGCATATCTCTGGTGTACAAGATCTGGTCCAAAAGTGTGAATAATCTAGTTTTCCATTAGTTTTCCATAATCTAGTTTTTCATTCATTAAACTGGAGCCAAAATTTCAAAAGAATAGAGAGAGTTAGTTATTTTCTGTTTATCCTTGCTATCCACGCTTCTGGCTTCTAGATATGATTTGTACAATCATTCTTTCGGTGGGATTATGAGAGAAGGTCATATTTTATGCTAAGTAATAACATTTCCAAATTTTGGTGTAGTTTAACAATGCCACAGAAGAAAAATGAACAGTACCTTGACTATTATAAAGATTATAGTTTTTAGCACACTGCAAAGATTACTATATAAGAATATTTCAGTAAATATCTGACAGTAATAGCTGCAGGGCTTGAGCGATAAAGCATCAGGTAGTGTTCTTGCCTTGCATGCTAGGAGTAATTCCTAGTTCAGAGCCAGGTCTACTCTCTGAGCATCAGTAAGTGTGGCCCAAAAGCCAACCAACCAAACAACAACAAAATGACAGTTTCAAGCTGGTTTGTGTTTGTGAATTTTAGGATTGGAAAATTAGAAACTTAATAGGTCATTTAGTATCATTGAGGATACAGTTCCCTCAGAAGCCTTCTGGGCTCTTGGGTACTCTCTTAAGTTAGTTCCTGGTAAAAATAGGCCTGCCTTACCCATTTTTAACTTTTTTGAGTCAGAACTCTATTTTGACCTATACATTCTCCCCATGGCAGAAGCTTCTACTGGCTCTCACAGTGCCCAGATGCTCATGAGGCGCCCGGGAGGGATGGCAGGTTCTAGCCCTGGCCCGCCACCCCAGCAGAGCCTCACAACAAGCCAGACGACACCCCCACTCCATGAGGACTTCCATTTTCCACATACGGACTTCCCCCTCGTCAGAACTCCACCCAGCAAACCAGCCTATTACAGCCCGGCTCATGCGCCACAAGCTACCGAAAGTGGATCATCAATAAATGCTGGATTTTGAGATGACTACAAGAGAATGCTACCAGCACGGCAGAGCCTGGCAAGCTACCCGTGTCATATTTGATATGCCAGATACCAGTAACAATTATAGACCTCATTCCCATGACCTGATGGGATGGTTTGAGGCTCTTTGTGTTCCTGGATTAAGCAGATGCCCTTGGGCTCTACTTGCATGAGACAGGTCATATGGAGATGTTACTGGTGCCCGCTCGAGCAAATCGATGATGAACAGGAAGACAGTGATACAGTGATACCTTCTCCCCAATTCCTGACAGCTGTTCCTCAGTCATTTGAATCTCTTAAATTACGTGGGAAGACACTCTCTCTTGCTTGTGGGATGATAGTACTGATTTATAGTTGTATGTCATTTTAATTAGAGTGTTAGAAACACTTGGGAGGCCTCCCATTACTGGTCTCTTCCAGTTTAAAAGTACAGATTATTGCTGGAGATATTTCTTTCCATCTCAGCCTTTAAGGTCACTATTTCATGCCCTATTCATTCCTCTGCAGTGTTTTGCTAAGAGAAACAACCAACATAAAACAATATAATCACACATTTTAATGAATTATTTAAGAAGAATGAGCTTGTTTGATATGGTATGACTCCCAAATTAGTATAGATCTCAATTTTACATGGCACTTTGCTATATCATGCCAAGGTCTATCTACTTCTCAATCACCTGCATTTCTTTTCATCATTTCTCATTTCTGAACTCATCATATGTGAATGTAGCATCTGATATCTGTTTTCTTTGTTTATTGTTCATAGAATATAATAGTCTATAACAAAGAAAACCTTAAAATAGGGTGGATCAAGAAAGTTTGAAGTTCATTAATTTTCTATATAGACACAATGATAATCCCTTCATGTCCCATATAAGAAGGTTAATGTTAGTTGTTCAAACCCAGCTTCTCTTGGAATCTGATAGTTGGAAATACTCTTAGAGAGCACAAATATGCTTAAGTCAAATCCACTTGATTCCATGCACTAAAAGGAAGAAGAACACTAAAACCAATGATCAACCTCTGCTCCACAGTCTAGTGTTTTCCATTCATGTATCTGTATCACTGTATGTATTGAACCAGGCATATGTTTAGTGCCTAGTTTTTTACTCTTTTAAGAATATGTGCACACTCATGATTTAGCTAAATATTATAATTTTATTGAGAAGTCAAAATTCTTAGAATGAGGTATATGTATTTCAAAACAATTGAAAATTATATCTTGAACCTTAAGTAGACAGCATTAACAAAATAGATGATTCTTGAAACTTCGCTAAAGTCAGAAAGTATCATGTATAAAGATAAGCCAGGGAATAATCTAATATTACAAATTCTTTTTTGCTTTTTGGGTCACACCCAGCGATGCTCAGAGGTTACTCCTGGCTCTGCACTCAGGAATCACTCCTGGCACTGCATGGGGGACCATATGGGATGCCGGGGATGGAACCCAGGATGGCTGCATGCAAGGCAAAAGTCCTACCCTCTGGACTATCACTTGGCCCCATGACATATATTTTGATAGTTCGATTTTTAACTTCATACAAAAGTGTTGTGCTGTTATTATTTACCAAATTACCATGAAAATTATTGTAAAAATATATTCTATTTTTTAGTGAACTTACTTGGTCGTTAGGTTCACATGCCCTTGGCAATTGAAGAAAAGTCACTTTCTAATCTACATTTTATCCTGTAACTTTGTAAATAACATGGCATCATTAATAGAAAGTTTTACTTGTATTTCCAACATAGGAAGAATATTCTTCGTTTCTTAGATGCAGAACGAGATGTCTCAGTAGTCAAAAGCAGTTTTAAGCCTGGTGATGTCATACACTATGTGCTGGACAGGCGCCGGACACTGAACATTTCTCAAGATCTGCACAGCCTTCTACCTGAAGTTTCACCAATGAAAAACCGCAGGTTTAAGACTTGCGCTGTGGTTGGAAATTCTGGCATTCTGCTGGATAGCGGATGTGGAAAAGAGATTAACAGTCACAATTTTGTAATAAGGTAAGTTTTCTTTCACTCCTAAATTTTTCATTTCTTCAATCATATTTTTAATTTAAAATGTAGAATTTTTAATCTATTTTTGATATGAATGTTTATATAAAGTTAAACTTATGTTTATCTATGATATAGCTTTTCAGCTATAGCAACCAAGTTCACATTTACCCTATTATTACTCAAATAATAATTTAAATATAATACATATGTATTATATCAATGAAATTTAAGATGATTTCCCTGTAGTAGGAAGATGCACAGTTTTTTCTTTTTTATTACATTTAATATCACATTGGAAAATTGTTTTCCTTACTAATTTTTCTTTCATTAATTTAACATTCCTTGTATTATTTAATTTTCTCACTAATAATTATGATTTTCATAATTATTTATGAATGGGTAACTCAGCAGATTACAATGGACTTATGATCATTATCATGGAATTGGTATTGTTTATTGTTACTTTTTACTAAAAATTATTTAGCATATGTTAAGAATAATTTAATAAGTATATATTTGATAGATCAAGTAAAATGCCTTCTTTGCTATTTGTTTGAGGAATGTTTATATTATATATTGGCTTTGAGTTCTTTCACATAGTTAAATACATCTGTTTCATAAATAAACAGATATTAATATTAAGTTAAGTCATTAGTTAATTTTCAATTAACTGGAAATTAAATAGTGGTTTAAGATGACATCAGTTTTGTTGTTTTTAATTCCCAGTTAATAAATCTGAGCTGATTATTGGACTTTTTTACTTCTTCAGAAAAGAATTGTTGAATCACTACAACAAGTGAACTGGAGTATGAAATGTAATAGTAGGTAGGGGGCAGGAGCGATAGTCCAGTGAGTAGGGCATTTGCCTTGCATGCAGCCAGCCCATGCCGGCCCAGGCTCGATCCCGGCATCCCATATGGTCCCCGAGCACCGCCAGGAGTAATTCCTGAGTGAAGTGCCAGGAGTAACCCCTGAACATTGTCAGGTGTGACCCAAAAAAGCAAAATAATAATAATAATAATAATAATAATAATAATAGTAGTAGTAGCTAGTAAATTATGCTCATTTCCCATGGTGACGAGTAAACTAAAGTCTTTGGTTTTATTGTGGAAAAGTCTACAGAATTTCAGATCATCTTTGAAATCCCTTAAAAATGATGCAGAAATATAATAAATACTATTTATAAAATGTGAATGTTTTTCAGATACTGTCAGCTTTTTTTCAGAAAACCATATATGCATATAAATATATTAAAACACTATCAAGTGAATGCAATTTTAGTGATGAATATTGCTGCAAATTATTTTAACTTTTTTTCAGTTGGAAACAAGGCAGTAAACTGATTTGATGTAAATAAGTCTTTAAAATCTAGGGGCCGGAGAGATAGTCCAGCAGGTAGGGCTTTTGCCTTGCAAGCAGCCGGCCCCTGCTGGCCCAGGTTTGATCCCCAGCATCCCATATGGTTCCCGAGCACTGCCAGGAGTAATTCCTGAGTGCAGAGCCAGGAGAAACCCCTGAGCATTGCTGGGTGTGACCCCCAAAAAAGCAAAAAAAAAAAAAATAAATAAAACATGTACTTTATGTAGTCTTCAAAATCTGTACTTTAAAATTGGTGATTGACTATAAAGAAAACCCTATTGATGTGTTGATAAAATAAGCAAAATTATAACCAAAGAGGAAGTGAAAATATTTGTTGAGGAATTGACATAAAGTGTTGTGAGCCTTGTGAAATATAGTTATGACAGAAAGCAAAACTTCCCTTCTTTTATAGAAGTGTGCAGTCAAAGGGTGGGTTTACTAAGGAGTTTGGAGCTTAAGATAAATGATTGTGCTATGAAGGAATTTTAAAAGTTGATTAACATTGGAGTTAGATACTATTCACTGTGACTTACTCCTACAGCTATATGCAAGTTTCATTATTTGGGATTTGGAGTCACACCTGAAAGGGCTTAGAAGTTACAGCTGGTGGAGCTCAGAGGACTGGCATGCTGGACATTGCATCCGGGTTGGCCGCACGCAAGGCCACCGCTTTCATCCCTGTACTCTCTCTCCAGGACCTGCATATGGTTGAGCACTTAGATGTGTATGATTCATTCCATCAGTCCCCTCTGATTCTTACCTTAAGACTGCATTTATGTGTAGATGATGAGTGCTGGGAGAGTACAGAAGGGGGATGGAAGAAGGCAGGAAGGCAGTGCTTTCTCACGATTTCTCAGCATCTGCTACTTTGTGGGAACGGTAACACACACACACACACACACAACAAGCATGCACACACCCAGGCACACACACACATCCTTGATCAGAGCTTCAGAGTGGGCAGAAAAGGCTTCCAGGTTATCATCTCCCTTAGAAATGTTAGGTGACCCAATTACAGGGTAAATAACCAGCCTTTAGTGCATTAAATTCAGATCTCATGTGGTATCTGCTATAGCGTAAGTGATTAGAGATTTGGTAGCCCTTGTCTTCATTAAACTAGCATTTATTTCACCAGCAGAATGTAGGTGCCCTGGTCTCTCGATTTATGTACTTGGTACATAAAACTTTTTAACTTACACTATTATGACCTGTATCTTGAAATTTGAAGACTCTGCCTTACAGGACAATTTGTATAAGATTGAATTTAGAGAAACCTGGTATTTTATAACCTAAGAGCATTGTCCCAGAGAGACTACTATACATGCTAACTTTTGGAAATTTTTATAACTAGATTTTTGTATAAGCTGTTATCATCTCTATTATATTATTCCTGCAAAGAGATAACATACTTCAAGAGTATAACAACATTAAGAAAGAGCATAACAAAATGAAAAAGAATCCATTGAGAATCTACAATGTTAAATTTTGAGCTAACTTTCAAGAAAACTTTTAAATCTATGAGCAATACCCAAATTAGATTTTTTGTCACAGAATTCACTGGCTTGTGCTTTTTCAGTTTTAATTTTTTAATTATGTACTGTGGATTGGGCCAAAAATTGCTAATATATTTTTAATATCAAGCTATACTTGACATACATGTGTATGTTTAAGGTATACAACATGTTGAATCAATACTTTAAAATATTATTATAATTTGCATTGGCATTTACTCACATGTTTATAATGTAAGTAACTTCCATCAGTATGTTAATTAATGCCTCTATTAGGTAATATGATTATTATTTATTGCATTGAGGGAAAGTTATAGAGTTTTTAGATCATTGAAGTTCTTGATGTTTTTAATTGCTATGTATTGGATCTCCAGAACTTAAGTTGGAAATCAGTTAGTGTATCTGAGCATTTGCACATAGTAGGGTGCTTTTAGGACTAGAACTTCAAGAGATTCTTTGCAATTACCTCTTACTTTATAATTGTTTTAAAAACTTATCAATAGGAACACAATTATGACCAATGCAGTCAGTCTAGTTGTACTTTAACCATGAAATATCAACAGAGGAGAATAAACGCTTTAGTGAAAACATAAAAACTGTTTCTTATTTTTGCCTTTCCCTTTCCCTGCCTGTCATTGTAGTTGTGATGATGTGAGCCTCAGAGTGGTTTGTGATACTTTCATACATGGATGTGGTGCTTATGGGGGGCTGCAAACTTAGGACGTGATGCTCATACACTTGATTATGACCTCAGGAGTCCCAAAAGACATGGCCACCCAAAAGGACACTCAGCAAGGGGGTGTGATCCCAACAATTGAACTCAAAAAGTTGTGTTAGAAAACCAGGCCTCTGTCACTGGATTATTCGTGAACAGACATTGTTATTTCTTCTTCCTCATTTTTATTAATTTCTAAACATAAATTGTAATATTTCAGATGATTAAAATATTCATGTAGCCCTGAGTTGGGTCTTTGGTATTCCAATAAGACCTTTAAAAATTGTTTATTATTAGAAAAAAGTTTTTTCTCCAAAAGAGAAAATTATATCTAGTTGGAAAATTCATTTACATTTAATTGTATTTTACTATGCAATTGAAAAGTGACCAGTTGGTTTCATTTACTAAAAAAAGTGTGCATTTTAGAAGCTTTTGTCAATACTTTGGATTAAAAACCCTATTCTTTTACGGTAGAAATAAATAGTCAAATTATCAATATTTGGTTATTACTGAATAATGATAGTTGATGATTACGAAAACGTTTAGTTAGCACTTAAGAACCATCAGTCCAAAAGGGAGAAAAAAACCTGTGAGCACATAAAAAAATCTTTGACATTTCTGAATAAAGACTGTCATTTCATGCCAAAGGGCATGTGACTTCATTTCCTTTATTTTATTAATCAGGACACTCCTAAATACATAACATCCTTCAAACTAGTGAGCCAGAAAATATGCTGCTGAGTCTGGCAATAATAATGAACCAAATTATCTCAGTGCCAAAACCAGCTGTAAGTTAGATCCTTTTGCAGGATTCACTAATAGACATGTGAATCTCTGAAACCAAATAATATTGTCAGACATAATTGAGGAAGGAAAATAAAACAAAGTTGAATAACACTAATTTTCTCACAAATGTAAAAATAAAGTTGACCATCTCAATGATGTTGATGATTTGTAATGAATAGATTGAAGGTGCAACAATGAATACTTTCAATGCACATCATATGGGACAGCTGCAGGAGCAATACTTCTAGTAATAATATTTCAGCAGATATAGTCAGGTGTTTGAACTATGAATTTATGATGAACTTTTCTAGACCCATATTTCCCTTATTTTGAAGTTTTTTACCCTGAATATTATTTTATTTTGTGCACTAAATAGTTTTATTGGAGATATAGAAGTGGAGGGAGTAGGGGAAAATAAAGGGTGCGGGTAGAAGGAAACAGGAGAGCAAGATAAAGGAGAAGAAATTACACACCTCTAGCTTAGAGTGACACCACTCACTCCAGAATGTAGTGCTCATGGCCTCGATATTACAGGCCTGTTATAGACCTTCGAATGATCAACTGTGTTTTATGAACATCAAAAATATATTACCCCATTAGCTATACCGCGATCTTCACGGAGATTTCATTTTACCAGAAAGAGCTTTATCTTCAGTGAAACTAAGTCATTTTTATGGTGGATTTGCTCATTAGCTATCAGCCAAACACCCATCTCTTCCTTTTCCTTTCTCAAGTATGTATGGACTTTTGTCATTGTGAACATGTCTCCTCGTACTAGAACCTTCTGCAAGAAATTTTTTTAAAGCCCAATCAAATGCTCATTATTTATTGAAATCGTTTTCAATTTATTTCCAAGTGGATCACATTGTTGAGTTTTAATAACGTTGTTAGGATATTTCACATTTTTTACTTTTCTAGAAATGCGTTATTTGTGTTGTTGGAAGGAGAGAGATAATTGCAGTTTCTTGTTTGTCTTTGTAGCCTTAGTTACTAGTATTTGTTCCACTTTTTTTCTTTTACACATTAAGTTCATTAAAGGATATAAATATTGTATCTGTTCTGCTTGAGACAACACCCATTTGTTCAGTGAACCCTTAAAGATCATATTTAATTGTCAGCAACTGTATAATTTTGAGTTTTAATTTTATACACAAAGTATTTTATGGAGAAATAATTATTTAACAGGTATTGGAATTCAGATATTCTTTATTTTTTAAAAAAAAGTGTTTTAGAGAAATAAAATAGTGTCTTCTTTGTGTAATGTTGTATTTAAATTGCTTATGCCATTCTATTGGGATGAATGGTCTGGAGACTACATTATTGTTGTACTGCAGGAATATAATTTTGGAGAGTTCTCCGGATTGCCCCCAGCTCTCCACCACCTGGGGTCACGCTCCTGTGCCTGTCAGTCCACCAGGCCAGCGCCAACAGAGGCGGCGCCAGGCTGGGTGCAGGCAGCCGCCTCAGCCACTGCCACCAGCTGCCACCGCTTTGGGACCTACACATCCCCTGCCCATACCCGGTGCTGTGTCCCTTGGCTCATGCCAGCCACACCCCCCGCCGCGCTACCCCTTGGCCCCAACATCCACATAGAAGGAAGATGAAATTGAGAAATTCTACATGGAACTGGAGGAGTTCTATAAAAAAGATAACACCTTCTACAAGATCATAGTCGGTGATTTTAATGCCGAGATAGGACCGAGAAGATCAGCCAAAGAGCTCCACATTGGGACCCATGGCCAAGAATGGAACGAACAGGGTAAGAGACTATCTGAGTCATCATGTCCACTAAGACCATTCATAGGAACTCGCAGTTCCAGAAGGCTAAAGCAAAACGTTGAACATGGGAATCTCCTGGTGGACAGTTCCACAATGAAATTGACCACATCATCTTCAGTCGAAGGTCGCTGTCGTCCCAAAATTCCAAACAGGATCGGACCACCGTCTCCTTCCTGCAAAACTCTACTTCAAGCAATGGGGGAGAAAAGACTGCAAAGTTTAAGAAGAGAACTCCCAGAACGACCACCAATTGGGAACTCTTTGGCACCATTGCGGCAACATGGGAAGATACCATCATTGATGACATCAATGAAGAATACAACCAACTGGTTCAGCAATTCTATGATAGTGCAAAGAATGCTGAGAAAGAAAAAAAAAGGACGCCTGTCTTCAAAAACTCTAGAGCTCATTTGCCAACGTGGCAAGGCGCGAGCCTCAGGCAACCAAATGCTGATGCCCAAGCTCTCAAAGCAATCCAGAGAAGCGATAAAGGGAGACTTCAAAGAGAGAAGAGCAGAAATACTGGAAGATGCAGCAGAAGCCGGAAAAAGCATTCGCACAGCCCACCTGTCCTTTGCCAACTATAAGACCAATGAATGCCCTCTGACAGAAAGGCAATGGAGAAGATTATCCATGACATCTACTCAGATCTCTTTGATAGCCATGTCCACAAGCCCACATATCTAATTCTGCAGGATAGATATGTCATTCGCAATGTTCTCCCTTCGGAAATCCAACATGCCTTTTTGTCATTAAAGAAGGAAATAGCACCAGGCCTAGACAAACTCAGACCGAACACCTGAAGAATCTGCCTTCAGTACTCATCAATACACTGGCTCGGCTCTTCAAGCTTACCTGTCTGAATGCAAGGTGCCCTCCCAATGGAAAACCAGCAGGACAGTTCTACTGTTCAAGAAGGGAGACATTCAAGACGGTGGCAACTATCGCCCCATCTACCTGTTGTCCGTCACCTACAAGCTGTTCACTCGAGTCATCCTGAAGAGAATTGGCAGCATATTAGATGAAGGAAAACCATGCAAGCAAGCTGGCTTCCAAAATGGATTCAGCACAATCGACCATATTCACACGGTAACCAAGCTCATTGTGGTGCTAGGGAGTGCAGGATGTCATTCTGTCTCACGTTCATTGATTTAAAGAAAGCATTGGATTCTGTGGAGACCGAAGTGGTCATCAAAGCCCTAGCCAAATAGAGCATTCAAATCCAATACACCATGATCCTTCATGAGCTCTTTTAAGGATTCACCACCAGGATCTCACCATTCTAATTCTTCTAAGGAAGTGATCATTGATGTCAAAAGAGGGGTTTGTCAGTGTGATACCATTTCACCAAAACTCTTCAGAGCCACCCTCAAGAACATCATGCGACAATTAGAATGGGAAGGAATGGGAGTGAAGATAGATGGTCAGCAACTACACCATCTCCGCTTCGCTGATAACATTGTTCTAATAACCCAAAGATTAGCCAAACAGCACAAATGCTGGCTGCCTTTGACCAAGAATGTGGAAAGATAGGTCTACAGCTGAATCTCAAGAAAACTATGTTCATGAAAAATGAATTAGTTCTAGAGGCCCCATTCACTCTCAATGGAACAAACATCTCTGAATGTGGCATCTGGGCACATATCTTTGACTCCACTGTTCGTTCTACCTGCATTAACATACGCCTCAGAGACCTGGGCCCTACGAAAGCAGGATGAGAATGCTATCTGGGTCTTCCAAAGAGGAATGGAAAGAGCTATGCTTTGAATATCACATCTCACTCAAGTGAGAGAAGGAATCTGGAGAGCCAACCTCCATCAATGTTCCAGGGTCAGGGAACAAGACGTTGTCTTGTTTGCCAAGGCATCAAAAATCAGATGGGCTGAACATGTAATGTGATTTGGAGACAACCGCTGGATTAGAGCCGTTATCGACTGGATCCCATGGTATGTCAAAAGGTCATGTGACCGCCCACTTACAAGATGGTCAGACTTCTTCATCAAGACCCTGAATGAACGGTTTCAGGGTCTTCATATTCCTGAAGCAACCTGATGCCATTAGGCTACACTGGCATGTGGTGGTGTCAAATGGCAATGATTCTGGTGCCTGCTCGAGGAAATCAATGAACAATGGGATATCAAGTGATCAAGTGATTATGTAATGTCTGACACAAGTATTTTAATACAGAATTTTTAAAATTACTTGTGTTATATATTTGCACATATAGTGCAAATTTTGCCCAATACAGGGCACATCCACATAACCCTTCATTCCTCTCTTACAATAGCTGTTCCCTCAATTTGTATTATTAGTGAATTCCTTTGAATGTTTATTTTGAGTTATACCGGCGATTTTTTGGGGTTACTCTTCATTCTGTACTCAGCATTTCTCCTGGCAGCACTTGGGGACCATATGGTATACTGATGATGGAACATGGTAAGCTGCATGCAAGGCATATGTCTTACCTGTACTTGCTGTACTACCCCTCCAGCCCTGAATGCTAGTTTTAATGAGATGTTACCCAAGTCAGAAGGATTACTGATCAAGAAAATTACATGAGGCTTGCAGCTTTTTTTTTTTAAGTCAGAAGTACAATAGCAGTGCTGTCAAGTTACAATAAAGATCTTGTTCTCCATATTCCCTATTGTTCACTGCCCCCTCCCCCCCAGTTTGATGTAGAAAATTGCTGGTTCCTTCTTTCCATTCTCTGGGCAGTCTGTGGCTCCCAGACTGTGAGACAGTACTTCAATCAGAAAAGGAACTATGTCTGGTTTATGGACTATAACTAACCTCTAGGCCAGATAGATTGTGCAAATGTCTAAGGCCGTAATTGTTGCGCACCACCTCCCTTTTCAGTTCTAGCCCCTCATAAGGTTGCGAGCACCACCAGGAGTATTCCTGACCTCAGAGCTGAGAGTAAGCCTTGGGTATACTGGAAATGACTCAAAAAGCAAACAAAAATTAACAAACCAAAAATAGCAACCTCAAAAAATATATAGCAACCTCATTCCACATGGTACAACCTTGGGTTCTGGGGGAAGAGTTAATGAACAGCAGTAGTCGGCACCTGGCATTCCTAGACTAGCAAATCCCTCTCCTCACTGACTGACCAGATTGGGCACATCAGACATAGCAAGACTACCTTGAAGTCATTAAGAAATAGTTACCTAAGAGATAAGCTTAATTTTCTCTTTTCTAGCTAATTAGTAGGACTTGAAGCTCAGTTTTTGTGTATGCCCTTCATTTTACCCTTCCTCTTTCTTGGCCTATTTGCTCCTTTTTTTTTTAACTTGCTAAACAATATCTCATTACGCACGATGAAGTTTTTTTTCTCTGACCAGTTATTCCCTCATATTTTCTTCTTGTTCATTTTTAGACTAAAGTCTAAGAGTCATAATGAGAAATAAATTATAAATAAACTAAATTTATTTTATTATAAATAAATTTTAAATTTATAATTTAGAAATTATAAATTATAAATAGGTACATATTTATAAAAATGAATCCTTACTACTCAAAGTGTGGTTCTGAACAGCCAGCAGTGGCATTGCCTGGAAGCTTGTTAGAAGTTCTCAAGCTCCAAGCTTTCATGAATATGAGGTGGATAATGGTTTCCAGGCAGCCTCGGTGCAGACAGGCATCAATAGTATCCTGTAAGCAAGCTGGAAACTCCCCAACATCTATGATTTATTTACTCTGTATTTTTCATATACAGCATCCCAATGGCTATTATTTATTAAATGAAAAGTTTAAGGTAGATTTGACAAAATTGGTTTGTCATGTATTTTAATCATGTTTTTATACAAAGCTAATGTCTAAAACATTAAGAGTATGAGTAAGTCATTTATATTCATATTTGTATAAGAAAACACAGGTATTTGAAGCATGGAATAGTAAAAAATACTCCAAATATTGGGTACCTAAAAACACCAGAGTTTCCTGAAATTTGCCAGAAATTTATTTATTTTTTCCATTTCTTAATTATAGCACTTTGAAATATACAGTTACAAATATGATCATGTTTGGGTTTCAATCATACAGTGCTCCAGGACATATCCCTCCACCAGTGCCCATTTCCCACCACAATGTCCCCTGATTCCCTCCCGTTTCCCAGCCTATCTCTATGGCAGTATGGCAGGCACTTTGCCTCTTCTCTCTCTCTCTCTCTTTCTCTCTCTCTCTCCCCTTTGCCCTTCCCTCTCTTCTTTCTCTTACACATTGTGACTTACAATACAAATATTTAGAGGTCATCATGTATATCCTTGTGTCTACATTCAATGCTCAGTTCTAGACTTATATGTTAATTTCCAACAGTTATTAGTACTGTTCCTTTTCTGTCTTACCTAGCATCTGACTCCCACACACTTACAGTAGATTCCATCCCTGACAAGACCTCTTCATCCGTGTTTTGCCTGGCCTTGGATATTGGTATCCTACTATTTTATTTTTATATCAGCAAATAATGCAGTCATTCTATAGCTTTCCTTTTCCCTCTGTCCAATTTCACTCAGCGTGACCCTCTCCATATACATTCATTTATAGGCAAATTTCATAACTTTGTTTTTCCTAACAGCTGCATATTATTCCATTGTGTAAATGTACCACTGTTTCTTTATCTGGTTGCCTGTTCTCAAGTTGCCAGAAATTTAATATTAGATAAATGTTTTAAGATTCCAAGCAACATTATGGCCAAGTAAGAATATAAATTCCGGTCTTCAGTATATCTCAAGTGTTAGATTGTAAGTATGGTAGAGACATAAAATGTCAGACTTGACTAATGAGGAATGATATGAAACACAGCTTCTTAGAGGTATATGTTTTATTTAAAAATTAAATGTCACCACATTTCCTAATAGCAATAACATTTGAGTAGAAATACAAGTTTTTGTGTTTGTATAAAAAGGAGGCAAACTTTCCCTAAATTTATCAAGTATGTGTGTAAGTGTGTGTGGTGTGTGTGTGTTTGTGTGTGCGTGTGAATGGTAGGGCAGAGGAGGAAAATTTAACATTGAAAAACTTACTAAATAGTATGGTATAAAAGACACAAAAATACCGAAAAATCCACTGAAGAATATATAGATATGTCTATAAAATATGAGTTCATCACGATCACGATCTTCCTGTTGATCATCTATTTGCTAGAGCGGGCACCAGTAATATCTCCATATGTCCTGTCTCATGCCAGTAGAGCCAGGGGCATCGGCTTGCTACAGGAACATAAAGAGCCTCAAACCATTATATTAGGTCATGGGAATGACTTAATATAATTGTTACTGGAATTTGGCATATCAAATACAACACGAGAAGCTTGCCAGGCTTGCCGAGCGGGAGGCAAACTCTTTTAAACACCTCCAAATCAAGCATTTATTGATGAGCCGCGCGCCACTTGCAGCCGCGAGTTGGGCTGTGATGGGCTGGTCTGCTGGGTGAAGTTCTGACGAGAGAGAAGTCCAAATGTGGAAAATGGCGGCGCCCGTGGAGTGAGGGGGGGTGGTCTGGCTTGTTGTGAGGCTCTGCCGAGGTGGTGGGCCAGGGCTAGAACCCGCCATGCCTCCCGACTGCCTCATGAATGGCTGTGCACAGGGAGAGCAAGGAACAGCTCTGCCCCATGTCTGAGAGTCTCTGGACCAGCATACCTGGGCCAGATTGAGGAAAAAAGCTGCTGCAGGGTGGGTGTCGATGATCCGGGCTGTGATGGGCTGGTCTGCTGGGTGGAGTTCTGACAAGATGGAAGTCCAAATGTGGAAAATGGCAGCGCCCGTGGAGTGAGGGGGTGGTCTGGCTTGTTGTGAGGCTCTGCTGAGGTGGTGGGCCAGGACTAGAACCCGCCATGCTTCCTACTGCCTCATGAACGGCTGTGCACAGGGAGAGCAAGGAATAGCTCTGCCCCATGTCTGAGAGTCTCTGGACCAGCATACCTGGGCCGGATTGAGGAAAATGCTGCTGCAGGGTGGGTGTCGATGATCCGGGCTGTGATGGGCTGTTCTACTGGGTGGAGTTCTGATGAGAGGGAAGTCCAAATGTGGAAAATGGCAGCGCCCCGTGGAGTGAGAGGGGTGGTCTGGCTTGTTGTGAGGCTCTGCCGAGGTGTTGGGCCAGGGCTAGAACCCGCCGTGCCTCCCAACTGCCTCATGAACGGCTGTGCACAGGGAGAGCAAGGAACAGCTATTCCCCATGTCTATGAGTTCATAAATTTATGAATAATTATAGTGAAGATACATATATTTCTTCAGGAAACTAAAAAGATAAAAATGTGTTCTTTTATTGCTTCATAAGTAAAGGGCTGATAGGGTCCTCAAAGAAAAAGATGAAGGAATTAACTTGTCTTCATAGATACAATACATTTTCAAACTCAGTTTTTTATTTTCCACTGATGGATAATTTATAGCTAACTTTAAATCATCCTCTTGACCTTCTGTGAATGCTAAGTCTTTTATGACAGAATAGAGTCATTTCTGTGAAAGACAGAAAACCCTTATTATTCTGTGCTTGCAGAAGGAGTTTGATTCCCTTCAATCTCACATAGGATGCAATTTTTCTCTTAGTTTTGATTTTCACTTCAAATTAAAATTTTCTGGTGAAGAGGCAGATTCAGGATATTACAAAGAATTTAAATATGTATTATTGATTTAAATAGTGACATATTTTATACTAGTATTTTGCTTGAACGCTATTGGCTACTTCATATTCATGAAATATTTGATTCTGTGTGACCTATTAAATTTTGGTTATTGAAAGTATTAATTCATTAATATTTATAAAATGAGTTTGTTTTTGTTATTTCTGTTTATTCTTGACAAGAATCAAAAAGATTAATGCTCTGGGTGAATAACATTTAATCTTATCACTTATCACTTATCTTCCCATTGTTCATCAATTTGCTCTAGCAGGCACCAGTAATGACTCCATTCCTTGGGAATCTGGTCCATTACTGATGGCATATCAGTTTTTGACATATCAAATACACCATGGGTAGTTTGCCAGGCTCTGTCATGGCTTTGGGTTCATTCAAGGGGGCCCAGTTTTTTCTATGTCAGACCATCAACCAACCAGGGCCCACGGGCAGAGCCATGGGTGTAGACAATCTTGTCTCCTGATTATTTTTGTTTCATAAAATCTGTCTTAAGGAACCTGAGACTTAGTTCTGTGTTGAAGGTACTTGCCTTGCATGCAGCCAGCCCTGATTTTGTCTCCCAGAACTATATGATTATCTGAGCACTGTCAGCTGCAGATCCACAGGCTCTTAGCTCTGCTGAAAGCTGCTAAGTATCTCTGGGGAACCAGGCAACCATCAGTACCACACAGGACAAACACTGCCTCCTTTACCTCCTCCTGCACATTGAATCTCCTGCTAAGAGTCACAAGGAAGGGTGCCTATCACTGCTTAGGAGTTCCTCTAAAGATAACAATACATAAAATACTTGAAAACTAAATAAGAAAATTATGGTAAACTGCAATGTCAAATAGGTTCTAATTTTTTCTTCCAAAATGCAGCATGCTATGTAGACCGTTTCTCACCTATCTGCATTTTTAAATGTAATATTATTGTGGAAAATTTCTCTCCTAACTACATTTTTAAAATTTACTTTTAAGTCAAATTTTATGGATTAGACGTTGCTTTCTACTATCATACATTTGTAAAGTTTATATTTGACGCAGAGTTGCATCAGCAGTTTTATTTCTATGGATTTTTCAAATATTTAAATGGATATTTTTATAACAATCAGGTTAATATATATATGACACTTGAAATTTAGTTGTATTCCCTTACTTGCTATTTTAAGTTTTATGAATTTACCCTAATGTGAGCAATTATTTAAGTATAAAGATATTCACAGTCAGAAGGAAAGGGACAGAGAATATTCTCTCTCATATAAGGAATTTAAAGACATAGTAAGGGAGCAGCAAATGGTCGAAGGACAGTTGGTCTACAAGACTGATTTCAGGTCTTGTGGTATGGGAGGTGGATTTAGGACCTTGGTGAAGGGAAGTGGGTTCTCTGGTGGCTGGTGAGGTTTTAGAATGATACCATGAAACAGTCAATAGCCATATTGTAAATCATGGGGCCTTTATAAGATAAAAAATTATCAATAAAGCCATATCCTTTGTTACACACACACACACACACACACAGACACACAGTGAGTGAGAGTACAGTGAGTGGGTAAGGTGCTTCCATGCACGCACAGAGTACCCCAGTCAGATCCCTGTTACTGCACATCTAAAATAGTAATTCAAGAATACAAAGTCAGCTGTATTCCCTAGGCACAACTGGGTGAGGCCCAGAAACAAAATAAATTTAAAGTGCATGATAAAAGTGACAAATCAAATCACCTATCATGTAGAAAAGGCAAAAAAATGAAAAAATCCATGAGAAGAAACATGACAAAGCAAGCTTAGACAGCAAAATAATAATAATAATAATAATAATAATAATAATAATAATAATAATAAAACAATAATAATAATTTGGGGAGTTTGCTTGATTTTACGTTACACCCAGTTGTGTTCAGCTGTATTCAGGGATTACTCCTGGCTCTATGCTCAGGGATTACTCCTGCTGGGCTCAGGGGACCATATCGGGTGCTGGGGATTGAACCTGTGTTTACTTCATGCAAGGCAAGACCCTTACCTGCTGTTACTATCTCTGTGGCTTAGTATGATTCTTTCCAATAAAAATTTTGTTGAGTCTATGCTTCCCTGTTATAAATAATTTTTAGTCAATAATTATTCTTTCCCTAGATTTTTAAATATGACTCTTTTTGCTTCAAAATACTATGTTTGTCAACCACAAACTTAACTCTACTGGACAGGTACCCATAGTGTGTATTCTCGAGACAAATACACATTTTCATTACCTATTTTCTAAAGTTATACAATTAGGCAGCCTCAGTTGTTGTAACATCGTCACAAATTTGTTCACTTTTATTCACCTGTTGAATAGAGGGGGAGACACAGAAATTGGAATTTGAAATAAAAATTTTGCTGGGGAAGCCGCTGGGGTCCCCAACAGTGCCGGGAAGTGAGTTCCCTTCTACCTCCGAAGCCAGCAGGGGGTGGATGAAGACTCAGGAATCCTATGCAGTTTTAAAAGGCTTTACTTATCACAGGTTCAGGCATACAAATCAACAATAGGAACAACCCTGTGCTTAGGATTCCTGACTAGAACCCCAGACATGTGTAGGCCCAAATGGCGGCCACCACATGGTAAGGCCCTGTAAAGAGGAGAAAAGACAAGACTCCCAAGAAGGGTGCGAGCTCACAAAGAGAGAGCCCAAAAAGAGAAGAGAGAGAGAGGAAACAGGGTAGTTTTATACCCTGCAACTCAGACCTCCCTCCCACTATTATGGGAAGCAGGGAGGGTCAAATGCCCCTCAGGTAATTTCTCCCAGCACCTCACCTAGGCCATTTTATATGCTAATGTCTTGAGCCAAGATCTGCCTGGAAAGGCTTTATAGGGTAGAGAAGGGGTTTCTGAGATGGCATGTCTCTGTACCAAAGACTAATACTAATGCCAGTTAAATATTTCTCCAAGCCTTCACAAGAGTCTCGTCTACTTCACGGTAGTGTTGTATTTTAGTTGTCTTTGAGTTATCAGGGGAGCCATGCTTGCTTGCTTGGAGGCAAACAGCATTTCTCTCTGGTCTAATTACTTAGGGATCCAACGTGGCCAGGCAAATATGCAGTTAACATCTAGCTAGTCCCATGATGATTGTGGTAGCATGAGAGAATATTTATACCAGCTAGTACAGAATATTTATACCAGCTAGTACAGTATGAGTCTTTGCAGAACAGCCTGGATTGGTTCTCAGGAACACTGGAACAAATATATCGAACTCTGGAACAGGAGTCTTAAGCGCTGGAACAGGTGTCCGAACATCGGTGTGGGCGCTCTTTCAGGGCTTGTTCAGCAAGTGGACACTGGCACCGTAACTGTACCTGTAGCTTAATTTTAGGCGAGACAAAAAACACTTTTTGAGATTAATCACAAATAGACATTTTAAGGCTTTGGCAGGAATTTAAGAACATGAAGAAACTTAAACACCTTGTGAAAGAAAACATTAGGAAAAATGTTTTTGTAAATTATTAAATTTTTGTAGTGAGCACTGTTTTAGGAGTCTCGGAGTATTGAGCACTGTAGCCCAAGTTTACTGCGTTCCAATATCTTATCCTGTGAACAGAATCATTAGAAAAATTTTTTCATTGATTTGGCAAACTTTTTTGTAATGAGCACTGTGATCAGAGTCCAAAGCTTTGAGCATCATAGAAGGAATCTGCAGCATCCAAGTTATTTTCCTGTGAATCTTTGAACAAAAGCACTAAAAAAATTTCATTAGTTTATAGCAGATTTTGATATTGAGCACTATACTTGGAGTTCACCCTTTTTCTCCTTTTTTTTTTTATATTTTTACCTGTAAACAAAATATTAGAAAACCTATTAATTTCTAAAACCTTGACACTGAACATCATACACGGCAGTCTATTTTTCTTCAAAACCTTAAAAAACTTCATTAGTCATTCCCTATATATAAAAACCTTAGAAAATTCTTACAAAATACCTTCTCGAGGGTTATTCAGGTACTCTCACCTTTTAAACACTTCAAAGCAGCAAGGAAACATTAAGACAATTACACATTAAACAGAAAATACATATTTTTTGTGGTACCTTTTTTGGAGGGTTATTTAGGTGCTTTTACCTTTAAACTCACTCCAAGGCAGTTTTTTTTTTAAAGAAAGAAAGGGGTTATCTCCAGCTAAGGCATCAACAGGCTGCAAAGCAAAATTATTGTTATTAAAGATGAACCATGTTCAACAGGCTGCAAAGCAAGAGTATCATTATTAAAAAATGAACCAATTGAGGAGGTTTAAACAGCAACTTGCAGTTAAAAATTAAAACTTTAGATGGAAAGAAATTAGGTGTTTTTAGACCTGCTAGCCATTTATAATCAATCTTTACTTAGATAGGTAAATTGACTGTTTTTTGCGTCTGCATCAATGTTTTCCAGCGGCTCTCCTTGAGATAAATTTAAGATGGATAATGTTAAAGATACCTGTTTTTTTGTTGCATTAATAACCAAATTTTGAAAGTATTTTGAGCATGTTTAACACTTTGTCATTAGCCATAACATTTACCATAAATCATTTGCCAAAACTATCCATTTGCCATAAGTCATTTGCCATAAATATCCAATTAAATAACTTGTCTGCAAACCTCCAGCCATGTGGGATGGAGCACAGACAAATAAAAGGCGGACAATTTAGTCCAGTTTGTCTTTATGGAAAACTACGGTACTTATGAAGGTGACAGGCAACTGTAGATTGAGTCTAAAGCTCTTTTCCAGCTGAATTAAGTAAAGAAGTCACCAAGAAATCTGCCTTTTCATTTCCTTAAACCAAAGGTTCAGGAAAGCCTTTACCTTAAACTTAACAACTTGCATTCCAGAACTTACACTCAGCTCCTGTTGGGAGAGGTGCAGTTTTATCACAAAAAATCACAAGAGTTAGCATTAGAAAAGGCCAAAACAAAGAATAGTTATGAGGAATGTAGCAAAGCTCCCAGAGCTTTGCTCTTTGACTATTAAATTTAGAACAGGAGGAACTACAAGCCTTTTGAGGCCTGGACAGGCTCCAGGAATTAATCTGTTCCTTCCTCTTTATCACAGTTCGTAAGAATTTTAGAGAAGCCCTCAACTTGAGATTCAGTCTCCATCAGAGGGGCATCTAGCCTATGGAGGTATTAACTCCGGGCAGATTTTCAGTTTGAGAGTTGCGCCTCCTCTGGAGGTTTCTTTTCTTCCTCTAGATTATTGTCAAGCTTTAAAATCTGTTTGCTAGATTTATTTTCATGACTCTCTGAAAGAAAAGCCAGAGTTACAAAAGTCACCACTTTTACTAGCATCTGAAGAAACAGGTGAAGCCAGAACAAAAGAAAAAACCTCCGGGAGGTAACGCATTTTAACTCACGATTTGAATGCTGCTCTCAGCTGTAGGAAAAGTTCATCAACATCTGGGTGGGGCCTCCAGATGCAGAGCTGCCCTCCCAGGGACCCCAGATGCCAGGGAAGTCGCGGAGGTCCCCAACAGTGCCAGGGAAGCGAGTTCCCTTCTACCTCCAAAGCCAGCGGGGATGGATGAAGACTCAGGAATCTGATGCAGTTTTAAAAAGGCTTTACTTATCACAGGTTAAGGCATACAAATCAACAATAGGAACAACCCTGTGCTTAGGATTCCTGACTAGAACCCCAGACATGTGTAGGCCCAAATGGCGGCCACCACATGGTAAGGCCCCGTAAAGAGGAGACAAAGACAAGACTCCCAAGAAGGGTGCGAGCCCACAAAGAGAGAGCCCAAAAAGAGAAGAGAGAGAGAGGAAACAGGGTAGTTTTATACCCTGCAACTCAGACCTCCCTCCCACTATTATGGGAAGCAGGGAGGGTCAAATGCCCTCAGGTAATCTCTCCCAGCACCTCACCTAGGCCATTTTATATGCTAATGTCTTGAGCCAAGATCTGCCTGGAAATGCCTTTATAGGGTAGAGAAGGGGGTTTCTGAGATGGCATGTCTCTGTACCAAAGACTAATACTAATGCCAGTTAAATATTTCTCCAAGCCTTCACAAGAGTCTCGTCTACTTCACGGTAGTTTTGTATTTTAGTTGTCTTTGAGTTATCAGGGGAGCCATGCTTGCTTGCTTGGAGGCAAACAGCATTTCTCTCTGGTCTAATTACTTAGGGATCCAACCTGGCCAGGCAAATATGCAGGTAAGATCTAGCTAGTCCCATGATGATTGTGGTAGCATGAGAGAATATTTATACCAGCTAGTACAGAATACATGGTCAGATAAACTGCCACATTTAGACTACCCCCTTATCTATGAAGTGATTTGCAGGAGGCAATCCAGAGCAGATGCAGAGGCTCTTAGAGGAGTCCTGCAACACAATTTGAGATAAAAAGTCTAGTGAAGGAGAAACAAAGCAATGAATTAATAATGAGAAGTTACCTTTAATCAGTTCCTCTCACTGGGAATGAGACAAAGGGACATATAAAGGCTTTTACAGTGTGCTTAAATAGAGTCCTGAGACTAAGTACATACCAGTGAAAAAGTGAAGAAGGAGTGAGATGTATACTGGAGCTATGACTGACACCAGCGTAGGACAGGGAAGGTGTAGATTTTCTCACCTGCAGAGTAGTGAGAAAAACAATCTATGACATAGAAACTAAAAGCATCTTCAAGATGAAACACGACTGACCAAACAAATGGAAGCAAATATAAGCAAATCGGATTATATAAAATTGAAAAGCTTCTTGTACCTCAAAAGAAATGGTGACCAAGATACAAAGACAAACCACAGAGTGGGAAAGAATATTCACCCAATACCCATCTGACAAGGGGTTAATATCCAGGATATGTCAGGCACTGGTAGCCCTTCACAAGAAAAAAACAGCCAACCCCATCAAAAAGTGGGGGAGAAGAAATGAACAGAAGCTTCCAAAAAAAGAAGAAGTTCGAATGGCCAAGAGACATATGAAAAAAGTGCTATTCATCATTAATCATCAGGGAGACACAAATCAAAACAACATTGCGGTACCATCTCACACCACAGAGACTGGCACACATGGAAAATAGCCAGAAGAACCAGTGCTGGCATGGATGAGGGATAAAGGGACTCTCAGCCACTGTTGGTGGGAGTGCCGATTGGTCCAGCCCTTTTGGAAAAAAAAAAATATGAACATTCCTCCGAAAACTAGATATTGAGCTCCTATTTGATCCAGCAATACCACTTCTGGGAATATACACTAGAGACCCAAAAACACATGGCAGAAACACTATCTGTACTTCATTATTCATCGCTGCGCTATTCACAATAGCTAGAATCTGGAAACAACCTAAGTGCCCGAGAACAGAGGACTGGCTAAAGAAACTGTGGTTTATCTACACTATGGAATACTATGCAGCTGTCAGACAAGACAAAATTATGAAATTACTTGCAAATGGATGGACATGGAGACTACATGCTGAATGAAATTAGTCAGAAGGAAAAGTACAGATATAAGAATGACTGCATTCATTAATGGAATATAAATAGATACCAGTGTTTTACTAAGTGTGGGAAATGGTAATGTCACACTAGAACTTGCACCATTGAATATACACAAAGAGACTTAAATGATAAACTCTAAATATCCGCAGGGCTAGCCACAAAGTGTAAAAAGAAGAGGGAGAGAAATGCAGAGACAGAGAGAGAGAAAGAGAAGAAACGGGGGTACCTGCTATTGAGGCAGCCTGGGGGTGCGTGGGAGGGTGTGGGTACATTGGTGGTGGGAATGGGGCACTGGTGGAGGGATGGGTGCTGGAATACTGTAATACTAAGAACCAATTATGAACACCTTTTGTAATTGTATGTCTCACGGTGGTATAATTAAAAATTCAAAAAAAAAGTTGGTAACACTAGAGATAAGGCTGAAGATACTCGATCAACTGTGCTTTGCTGAGGAATTTGCAGGAATTTTGTGGAGCTGATCAATCAATAAATAGCAAAGCCCTTGTGGCCGGAGCGATAGCCCAGTGGGTAGGGTGTTTGCCTTGCACACGGCCAGCCTGTGCCGGCCTGGGTTCGATCCCCAGCATCCCATATGGTCCCCCGAGCACCGCCAGGAGTAATTTCTGAGTGCAGATCCAGGAGAAACCCCTGAGCATTGCCGGATGTGACTCAAAAAAAAAAAAAAATAGCAATGCCAATTTTACATTTCAAAAATTTGCATACCAAATTTACTGGAGATCTGTTAGAGTGGAACAAACATGGAAAAATTGAAAGTAATTTCCAGGTAATATTAATGAGTGTAATGTTAAAAAATAAGTGATGTGATTATAATGGGAGACAATGGAAAGCAAGTGAAAAGAAACCAAGGAAAAACTGTGAATAGTGCAAAAAAAGTGGAAGGATAATGCCATTGTTATAATGACAATGTGCCAAAGTGATAATGATCACAAATGTCATGCTTTTGAAATGTAGCTGTTTTTCATAACCAGAAAAATAAAACTTGATAAATCCAAAGTGCTTCCTTTTGGTTTTTCTAAGGAGATTATGCCTAGGTAATGAAACAGATTTTTCTACAGAGTAGTTTGAGAGATTTTTCTCCCTGTACACAGGACATTGGAGAAGGCAACCAATTTTTTTTCTACCTTGCTTTAAATGTGATCTGTGTTGTCAAATAAACATTGAAAGCAGTTTTCAATTAGAAATAATAATGCTTCCTGGATTAAAATAATCTAGTTATATATTTATCCTCAAATATGAAGATTGCTGAGATATTGTCTCAAAAATACAGTTTAAATTGGATGGTTTAACTTGATAGACAGAAAAGAAAATGCCATGTGAATGTCAATATTTCTACAAGATACCAGTCATTCTTCAATGGCTATTATATGGAACAATAAATAAAGCGACACACACCAACATACACATGCATGCATGCACATAGGTAACTTTGAAATTATGGCTGTCTTAACTGGTCTTGTTAATTATATGGGTATATAAAATACATGGATATTTCCAATAAGCACTTTCTATATCTTAAAATTATGCAATATCATTTTTCAATTTAATCTCAGTAAAGCTAGGAATCTTACTATAAACAAAATCAAAGATATATGAAGTTAAGAGAAAACAAGTACAATGTTGAAAATGTTATTTATTGTTTACTGACTACTTGTATGAATTCTTTCTCATATAAAATATTTATTGTGTTGTGAAAGTATGTTAAAACATTTTAAAGGCAGATTAGTAAGGAGATTACAACTTTTCTCTTGAGGTGCAAGATATTAATCAAGAGATACTTTTTTAATTAGATATATTTCTAAGTTTCGGATTTTCTATTTAATATTTATTAAATCATACATGACTTTGTTGACTTTCTAAATCTTGCATTTTGTTGCTTGTCATATTGAAGCACATAATACCCACCTCCCTGTTATTGAGGGGTCAGAAGTAAAACAATATAATGCCCTTGAGATATCTAGCATAAATCCAAGTACAAATTAATTATTGATTAATTATTCAATAAATATAAATACCTCTTCTTGTGGTAATATTAGATTTATTCAAGATATAAAATTATACCTGTGACATAGGTATCACTGTCTTCCCGTTCATCATCGATTTGCTTGAGCGGGCCCCAGTAACATCTCCATATGTCCTGTCTCATGCTAGTAGAGCCCAAGGCACTAGTTTGCTCCAGGAACATAAAGAGCCTCAATCCATTCTGGAATGAGGTCTAAAATTGTTACTGATATTTGGCATATATATCAAATACAACACGGGTAGCTTGCCAGGCTCTGCCATGCAGGTAGCATACTCTTGTAGGCATCTCTAAGTCCAGCATTTATTGATGAACCACGCGCCAAAGCGGCCGCGCCAACCGGGCACTGATAGGCTGGTCTGCTGGGTGGAGGTCTGACGGAGAGAAGTCCGGATGTGGAAAATGGAGGCCCTCATGGAGTGGGGGTTGTCTGGCTTGTTGCGAGGCTCTGCTGAGATGGTGGGCCAGGGCTAGAACCCACCATCCCTCCTGGGCGCCTCGTGAGCGACTGGTCACAGGGAGAGCCAGTAACAGCTCTGCCCCATGGCTGCGAGTCTCTGGACCGGCATAGGTATATAGGAAATATAAATATTCATAGTTAAATATTGTACTTAATGCTGTTGCTGAGCAGTAAAATAATTAGATCTTTCATGAAGAACAATTAGAATTCACTCAGTTTAGATTTTATAAAACCTGGTTAGTTCTTCAACTGTTGTCACTAAGTGTAGTTGTGTGACTTTGAATAAGTAAAACAAACCACTCTGGAGTTTGGTTATAAAACAACGAGATTGTTGAATTAGATTCACTCAGAAATTCTTCTCTCCTTTGAAATTCATGACTGTTTTCTAATTGTTCTGTAGACATTTCTGGAATACATCTTGCCAACTATATTAAGTTAATTTTTCTTCTGTTTTATAAACAATTTTTCTCCTTAACAATTTGTGGAAATAACATTTTCTTTTTGAAAAAAATCCAGTATACATATGTTTTATCTTACAGTAACAATGCATTTTAATATTACTAAATTTCAGAAGTACATCCTTGAAAATCAGAATGCTGCACTAAATTCACTCTGATGGTAGTTATTTTATCCTTTACCCTGAATTTGTCTCTTTCTACTCAGTTTATACATCTCCCTTCATCCTTCTTTAAGTAATTATGAATAGATTTACTTTAAATTTTATTTATTCATCTGTTTTTCTATAATTCCCCCATATTGCTGTCAACACTGACTTTCATTTTTTAGTCTCTGGCACATGGTGTTATCTCATTGTACCTTTCATTTGCATTCCCAACACAGTAAGTGATAAAGACAGAAGTCTCCTTGTCCGCCTTTTATTTGTCTACTTAAGGATATAGAAAACAGCTCAAGGAAATGGAAAAATATTTAATGCTCATGGAATAGAGGAATTAACATCATCAGAACAATCACACTACCCAAAGCATTATGCAGATTCAATGCAATCTCTTTCAAAATTCTGATGACTTTCTTCAAGGACTTAAAACAATTGCTTTAAAATATGTATGGATTCATAAAGCTCTTCAACTAGTCAAAGCAGTTGAAAAATAAGAAAAAAGAAAATAAGAGGCATTGTGTTGCCTGACTTTAAAATTATACTATATAGGAACCAAAGAATCAGTACAGGGATGAAGCACTTGTTTAGCCTGATCCCTGATCCCTGTTCTACCCCAGCATACAAGATGGTCCTCCAAGTCCAGCTAGGACGATCCAAGAGTACAGTGCTAGGAATAAGCCTTGAATACTGCTAGGTATGGCTCTTAAACAAATCTTAAAACAAAAAAGAATTGTCAGAAATCATAGGCTTTTAGTTACTCTGTGTGTATGCATTGTGTGTGTGTGTGTGTGTGTACACATGACAATGGTTGATAGTAGCATAGGGAATAAAAAAAAAGATTTGTGGAAGATGATACACTTAAAAAAAATTAAACATACTCATTTGAAGTGTCAGTTGCTACAAATACCAGAAGTGTTGAGTCAATGGATCCCAGGGAAAAGGACAGATTTGGAGACAGACAACAGTTTAGTCACACTGACTGGGAGTACTTGGGAGTCGATTGAAAAAAATGGCAAGGAAATCTTAGATGAATGTTATGTCTTTCAGAATATTTAATTCCTCAATGAGGTTGCTAGAAGGAATGCTTTAAACCAGTACCTCTAGAGTGGTCCTCTTATCGATTACACCGACTAAAATGAGGAAGATATTTTTTTAATCCCCTCTTCCTGGCAGCAAGGATCAAAACTGTAGCCCGGACTGAGTTGTAACCAATAGGGAATTCAGTGACAGTGTGGTCAAGGACATTATTTGTCAGTACCATTAGTCCCGCAATTCCCCATATAAGGGAGGAGGCACAAATATGGGCAGGGCAGGACACTAATAGACCTCAGTGGGCCATGATTCTTTGGTTTTTTTTTTTTTTTGTTTCCCAACCTCTCTTCCAATACATTACTTTATTCTAAGTTAATCAATGCTCATTTCTGGCCACTGGGCATAAGTAGAAGTAAAAACAGAAACAAAAGATAAAAACCTCATCTCTAGGTTTCAAGAAAGATTTAAATGTCACAGGCAGTAAAATTATAGAAAGAACCTTTTATTATATTGCATTTGTGTAACGAAATGTTGGCCTATGCATGCAATATTTAATATATATGATATGCATGTATATTTTATATGTCATGTATTAATGCCTATGGTAAATGAGGGTAAATTAATTAAAATAATTATTGAGCACCTGCTGTGAAATCATGACTAAACAACATTAGTTAGGTAATTCTGTAGCAAAACAAAGAAGGGAACCCCCCCACTGGCAAGACTTGTAATGTTACCTTTTACTATTGCGCTTTTACCAAATTGTCATGATCCAGCTAGAGTATAGCAGTTACAGTTCTTATCTTCTATAATTCATAGTGTACAGAATCATATGTGGACAGCCATAGACTGTTTTATTTTTTGCTTTGTTTTATACACCAATGCTTGTGGTCTACTCCTACCGCTCTGCTCAAGGATCATACAATGGGAGGGATTGAGCTAGAGTTGGCTACATGTGATGCAAGCATGGTAACCTGTGCCATTAGGACATGCTCTTAAATCTGTGATTTCATTTTATCTTGTAAAATAGTATGGAGGATTTAAAAAGTCTATTATTTATCAAGAACTTTAAAGACTTTAAATAAGATACTCTGATATTTTCTTTGGTTGCTTGAACCACACGTTTCAGTGCTCAGGCTTACTCCTGGCTGTGAGCTCAGGCTTACGGGGACCATCTATGGTGTGACACTTGAACACATCCAGGACTAAGCACTTAAGTACTGCTGAGTGTGTCCCAGTTAAAAAAAAGGAAAAAGAACAAAGAGAGCCATGCTTATTTATATGGAGCAATGGTGGGTGTACACAGTGGAGGAACATAAATCCACACCCTTCACATGTACAGAACATGGTGAAATGTTAGGTTGTGGTTTTCAGCATGGTAAAGAGGATACAGGCAATGAATGGTTACCACAGCTTCAGAGAGGGCTTCATTGAGTGGTCTCCACTGAAAAGTGCCACTGAAATAGGTCTGAGTTCCTTATCTGTGCAAAAGTAGTCATAAAACTCTGTCTTGGTCCAGTGAAAACCCAACTCATGTCAATAGGTGATTTCTCCTCGAAAGGCTGTCACACTCTCCAAATGTCAAGTCTCAAGCCATTTCACTTGTGTTTTCTGAAATCTAGAGAATCTCTTTATGTTTGTCAGTGTCATGAAAGGACTCCAAGTTTCATAAACTTTGATTATTCAGTTACATCTCTCGGAAAGATGCTGGGGAAACTATGCCCATATTCACCTTTCCTCTGATTCTGAAAGAAATCTCGTTTGTGAAGAGGTCACTGAAACATCTCTCTGTGGCTTAGAGTAAAGTGGCATGCTTTGGTGCTTTCATATTAAAAGCACCAATTTTTAGACATATTAATTGACCGCTTTGGTTTTAGTTATTACCTACACTGTGAAAACAATCCTAATCCTTACCCCAAATGCTGCAAAAGTACCTAGAGTTTACTTCCTTCACCTTAAGTGTACTAATAGGTTACTTGCTTCAGCAGCCTGTAACTTTGAAAAGGTAACCACACATAAATCGTTATGAGAATACAGGCATCGAAGCTCTTTGTTTTCTTGACTTTTCATGTTCAAGCAGGATGGTTGTGGCTAGAGGCCATGGTGCTTCTCTAGGATTATATCTTATATTTCAAGGTTTGTTGACAAATCCAGTTCTTTTAATAATAGAGGTTGGGCTGGAGGATATCAATGATAGCATATAGAAATGGCAAGATCATGCATAAGAGCAAAATAATGTTAATTTTGTGTCTAGAGTTTGGGGTATTTTAGTGATATGAAGCAGGGACAATGTTCAGTATAGATTAAAAGAGAAGTTTAGTACGTCTAGAACCTGGCTTATCTGTGTGGGTCATGACCTCTCATATGGGGAACTGAATGTGGAGAAATCTGAAGATAGAAGTTATCTGAACGTGAAAATTAAGACAAAATCAGCTGTCTGATAAATCCATGGTATTTCTTTCAGCAGTCACCAGTGTTGTGTTTTTTGAACAAAAAAAGGAGTCATAGGTAGAAAATCTTAAGGATCCCTGATCTAGAGAATCAGCTAGGTTCATTTTTTTTTTTTTTTTGCTTTTTGGGTTACACCCGGCAATGCTCAGGGGATACTCCTGACTCTGCACTCAGGAATTACTCCTGGCGGTGCTCGGGGGACTATATGGGATGTGGGGGATCGAACCCAGGTCGGCTGCGTGCAAGGCTAAAGCCCTACCCGCTGGACTATCGCTCCGGCCCTCTAGGTTCATCCTTTTAAATGGTCTTATAAAATATGAAACCAATAAATTGAGAAATACACAGCTTGAAGTAAATAGAAATTTTGGTCAGTAAATTAAATCTTTGTTTCTAGTTTTATGACGTTAATTATTAGACATAGTGAACACAATTATTTTAATGTTGTTGTGGAACACAGTTATTTTAATTTTGCTAAGAAAATTGAGCTAGAGTGTATTACATATTTTATGCACACAGTGGTTTTCACAAAAATTCATCATTTTGGAATCAACCACTTAGTACTAGAGATAATACATGAATTAAGCTGTTTATCTTTCATTTGGATGACCACAGTTCAATACTGAGCACCACATGGTCTTGCAAACTTTTCTGGGGTGCTAATCCTAGGCTCCACAGAGATTAGGAGTGCCACATTCAGATCATGAGTCACCCTGATCTCAGAGTATTGCTTGGGACTCCCCCACTAAAAGAGGAACTTACTAACTTAAACTTTATAAGATTAAGAAGTATAAAATACAGTATAAAATACAGTATAAAATACAGTATAAAATTAGAGTATAAAATAGTGTGTGCTTCAGAAATGTTTGTGATATATTCTGGCTACTTCTGAATATTAGAACAGTTAAGGTATTTTTTAAAAAGAAAGAGGAAGAATGTGTGATTGCAAATCTATCCCTCATCTTGCTCAATCAGCAGTCATGGTACTAGAACACTGAAGTTCTGAACAAATGTACCCAATTGCTGAAACATAACATATTTGCTTGGTTTTAGCTTTCTTAGTGCTTGGCCTAGCTTGGTGTCATTAAAATAATTAGTCATATAATATCTGTCTTGGGCATAGAATAAATCTAAATATCTGACTTGGGCACATTTAACTGCCATATTTTTTTCCTTTAAGTGAAAAGTAGACGTAGTTACTCCAAGGAAAACGAGCAAGCCAAATTCCTGGAGTCAGCTTGGATTAGATTTTATGTCTTTCTGTCATGCTATTCTTCTTTCCTCTGTTTACAGTCCTTACAGAGGCTGACTGGGCTATGCTTAAGTCATAAAATCTACAATAGACCTCCTAGAGACAGATTACTTTTGGGTTTGATGGGCAACAAAGTCATTTCACATCCTTTGTTTACATCAGATACTGAATGTACCTTCTAGATCAACTCTAATTTCCAGAAATGCCCTTACTTGATTATTAAGAAACTTTGTGTTTCCAAGGAGGAAAGTACCAGTCTTTTGACATTTACACGTAACTGATGAGGATTTTAGTAGCTCTTAAGAGTTACAGAACCAAATAATCTTGTTTCTGAAACATGCTAAGTCAATCCTAAATGACTGGGTGTTAAATAACATGGGAGTTGGGGAAAGTTGAAATGTGTCAATGAAAATGTAGTGAAAAGCACGTGATACTTTTTCTTGTAAATAACATCAGTACAATTTCTTCTTCCTCTTTTACACTGACTCTGCTAAGGTAATTTTTGCAAATATTCAGAAGGTGAAGTACAGATATGTTACATGTGTGCATATGTGAAAATGAAAAGCATCCAAAAATATTTCTTGAGGAATTGTTGCTAGCAGAAATACAGAGCTGAAGCCATTTTCCTAGGAATGGGTAGACTATAATGTTGATAAGGTTTGCCTCTTTTTTACCTGCTGTTGAAGTGTTTATGATGATGCGCAAGATTCCTATTTCCCACTGTATGCAAATTCATCTTTTAAAAACTCTTGGCTAGAATTTTAGATTATTTTTAAAATATTGCAGACTGTTTTCTAGTAAAATATGTCAAACACATTTTACTGCATTAAAAACTGTCAAGTGCTGTTTTCCATGAATTCCCTGAATGAGCAAGTTGTTTGCTTCCTTTTTTTCTGTGTGTAGTTGTTCTTTCTTTAGGGGAAATTTATTTGTAATATTCTTACCAAGATCACTTATCACTTGTATCACTTTTCTTCCCGTTATTCATCGATTTGCTCTAGCAGACACCAGTAACATCTCCATATGTCCTGTTCCGTGCTCGTAGCCCATGGTATTTGGCATATCAGCCACGACATGGTTAGCTTGCCAGGTTCTACCCTGTGGGTGATATACTCTAAGTAGTAAGCTCTCATCTCGTGCATTTGATGAACCGCAAGTCGGCAGAGTGGTCATGTGCTACAGGAGAGATCGACTTTTCTCTTGGGTGGAGCTCTGCTGAGCTGTGGAGTCCAGATGTTAAAAATGACTGCTCTCATGGTGTGGGGGATTCCTCTGGCTTCTTGTGAGGCTCTATTGGGATGGTAGGCCAGGGCTAGAACCCACCTTCCTTCCAGGCACCTCATGATCAGCTGAGCACAGGGAGAGCCGGTAGCAACTCAGCCCACGTGTATCTGAGTCTCTGGATCAGGCATACCTGGGCTTGCAATAGACTTTGCTTTAGGATGGGTCTTTGATGAGCAGGGCTTCAGATTGGCTTTTCTCTCGCTGGAGCTCTGATGAGCTGTGGAGTCTGGTTGTTGAAAATGGCTGCCCTACTGGTGTGGGAGTTCGTTCCTCTAGCTACTTATGAGGCTCTATTGGGATGGTGGGCAGGGCAAGAATCTGCCTTCTTACCATGCTAGGAATATAAATTATATATAATTTTAAACAAGCACATGGAAAATGAGTAGGAACAAGTACATATAAAATCTAGTGTGTGTAAAGATATATGAGGTGAGTGTGGAACAAATATATAATATATATGATATATGAATGCCATAATTATTTATTATTAAATATATGGTGGGATGACTTGTTTTCTCAGCAGTTCGTTTGAAATAACATTGACTGCTAAATTGTATGAGATGAAAGATAATTGGTTAAAAGAGTTAGCTATGTGCTCTCAGCTACCTCATTAAAAGCTAAAAGTCTATATACAAGCCAATAATTTTAATTGCAGCATGAACTCTAATTTTTCATTAAATTTAGTTATTTCAGAGTGCACATGGAAGAAAAATGTGATAAACTTTCTCATTTTTGCATAGTGGTCACACCCATGGGTACTTCGAGTACACTCACTGAGATCACTTCCAGTGTACTCTGGGAACCATCTAGGGTGCTGGGGATTGAATCCCTGCCGGCTGTGTGTAAGGCATGTTCTCTATTTGATGTGCTAATGTTATGGTGCAAAATGTTGAGAAATTTTCTTAATTTAACAAAAGCTACAGAAACTCATGGAAATTGAATTGGTTTGTTTCATTGTGACCTAGAAAAAGAACATTTTTGTGTTTATTTGAAAGGTCTTCATTACAGGGATTCAAATAATGACTTTCCCAGATTTGTAAACTCTAAAGTAAAAATCTCTATTTTCACTTATCAGCTAATGAAACTTGCCACTGAGTTTTTAATTTTCTATGCAACATTTATGTTTTGTGGGTTTTGGAGGATAGGCTGCATGCAGCAACACAGCCCCCACCACCACACCCATGGGTGTTCTGGTTTACTCCTGGATCTGCACTCAGGGATCACTCCTGGTGGGCTCTGGGGACTGTACGGGGCATTGAAGATCAAAACTAGGTCAGCCACTTGCAAGACAAGCATCATACCCACTGTACTATATCTCTGGATCAGTATAACTGGTATTTAAATTCAAGTATTTGGAGGTCTATGTGACATAATCAAAGAATTATCACATAGTTGAAGGAAACTTCCAGATACTAGAACTTGTACTTACCAATGAGTAAATGTACATGTTCTTCATGTGGATAACGCTCATTTACGTTCCCAAGATCATCTACTCCCCTAAACACCATTGGGTGCAGCCAGGATGGCCCAGGTCTCCCTGGCCCTGCAACACCCAATAGCACTACTGCCCCTGGGTATGGCATGGAAGCCTCCACCCATTTGGGCGGAGCATCACCAGCAGGGCCCCCCGAGTCTCTTTACCCACAATAGGGAGACTCCAGAAACAAAATAGCATCAAAGAAAATAAAACAGTTCCAGGTGCTTTGGTTTTTCCAAAATGTTGTTGTAGGAATGAATGAAATTCAGTTAGAACAATAAGATCAGAGCTTGGCATGGCACTTTTTGAGACCAGTGACTGTTCAGTGGAAAGGAGGGGTGACGAATTCTTTATTTCCCATGGGCACACAGGACAGCTTAGCAAGGAAGTCATGCATTTTGAGATTCTCCAAAGAAATATAAAGATACATATAGCATGGATTTTTGTGCATTGCTTGACATTCCCAAATAATATATTGAATATGGAAAACTCCATTTTTTCTGCTTTTCTTTTCCATTCAGAACAATAGGAGGTAATTAAAAATATTTGTGACTAGGGGATGCAAGAAAAATTTGTTTTCCTTTGAGCTTAGACTATGGGAAGTCTGTCTATATAGCCTTGCTTGCAGAGTTGTTGAAATGACTGTAACTTGACGATGAGTGGTGTAGATTAGATATCACATCTTCTGAGTTTTACTTCCTTGCATAAGGGTGTGTGGCTGAGGTGGCAGACACCCTGACAACAGAGGCCACATGAATGTCCTGTCATACATAACCCATCCAATATCGAATACAGTCTATGTGGTTTTACGTAAATAAGGCCTTATGAATATAATCAACAATTTGAATCTTGTACTGAGCATTCCTTGTCACCAAATATAATGCTCTTGAATGGTGTTAAACTTACTGAAAGCATGATTTTATCAGATAGGTCATCATCTCCCCTGCCTGCTGTTAAAAAGCAAGTTAATTCCCAATTCTTTTCTTAAATGCCATTGTGGGAGTAAATGCTTCTTATTTAGTTTTTCATTTGTCTATTATTTTTTTTTCTTCCTCAGGTGTAATCTAGCCCCTGTGGTGGAGTTTGCTGCTGATGTGGGAACTAAATCAGATTTTATTACCATGAATCCATCAGTTATCCAAAGAGCATTTGGAGGCTTTCGGAATGAAAGTGACAGAGAAAAATTTGTGCATAGACTTTCCATGCTGAATGACAGTGTGCTTTGGATCCCTGCTTTCATGGTCAAAGGAGGAGAGAAGCACGTGGAATGGGTTAATGCATTAATCCTTAAGAATAAACTGAAAGTGCGAACTGCCTATCCATCATTGAGACTTATTCATGCTGTCAGAGGGTAAGTGGCTGGAAAGAACCAATCTGTCCTGGGCACAATGGAACAACACATAACTAAACAATGTCCTTAGTTGGAAAAGAACTTGAGAAAGAATCTCTCCAGGGATGCATGTTTCCTCTATTTTATCACAATTACTCCATTTACCAACTTGAATTTTGTTTACATGCCACGTTATTTTAGCTCATTCTCTATCTTTAAAAAGCAACTCTGGTTTATCTATGTCCATGAAAGCTACTGTTTTTATAATTTCTGTGTTATAGAGTAATAAGATTTCATAGTAAAATTGATTAATATGAGATAGGAAAATTACCAACAGAAGTGCTAAATGGCTAGTGGGCAATATTGTGCAAACATAAATGTTAGTTGTATTTAGGAGCAATTAAGTCCCATCTGTAGTTAAGAAATCTACTAGTGATAGCAAAGCCTGCCTGAGATAATATGCCTTAATGTTTCCTCCCAGAAGTCACAGATGCTATTTTTATGAATAAGTCAACATTTGTGTTTTAATACAAGCTCAGAAGAAAAAAAACAACCAATAGATTTTTTCTTACAAATGGTAAGTGACAAAAAACTAAGTTTAATATATACCTATCTAGAAATTCAAAGCAAACAAAGTAAAGTAAGAGCGTATATTGATTGAACATCTGTTTGGCATCAAACAGTGTAAAAAGGAGAAAAGAAAATGAAGACAAGTTGACCCTGGCTTTACAGGAATACGTAACTGTTTGAGTAGCACAGAATAGACACAGAGCTAGGACATGTTGTATGTTGAGGAACCGATGAGGTCATGCTCCAAACAATGAGACCTAGCCTTGTCAGGGTTGTAGAATTCATCCCTTAGATTGGGAGAGAAGTCCAAGAGCAGCCCTACCCGTTAAAATGGACTTTACAGGCAGAATAGCAATTGTCAGAAGGAGAGCTGGACAAAATGAAATGTCAAGCATTAAGAGAGTGAAATCAGATAGAGACTTAGAAAGACAGAGTGAACATGTGGAATAATGGTGCACAGTATGTAGTATCTGAATGCAGACTCGGAAAAATTAACTGGTTTGGGAGAGAATTAATTTTTTCCAATGTACACTAGACTTAGGTACACCGAATCTTTGAGAGTAAATCTTGCGCCTGTTGACTTTGAGTTTCGGAGAAGTGCTAAAGACATGAATGTAGTTTCATTTTAAACTTGTTATTTACTCATAAAATAATAAGTGATAAGCATGTAGAGTGAAGAATCAGAGTGTGTGGGCAAAAATGAAGATCAATTCAGGTGCCCAAATAGTTATAATGGAGAGGTCTTGATAGTTTTCCACCATAAGAGTTAAATAAATAGTTTCTTTCTATACTGTAATTGAAATGGAGGCTTTTATTTTCAGCTTTTGTCATTGAGATATTTTCCTTGAAAGTTTGCTATTTCTTTGTTAAAGTCCCAGGTCATTTTCTTAGATTGTGTTACTCTGCAAACAATTCAGTTGCATTTCCATTATTAGATGTTGGTTATTCAACATCCTCTAGATATTTGGATGAACCTCAACAAAGCAAGATAAAATTGTGCATTTGGAGGATAATTAACTTTTAAGTAACAGTGATTTATGCTAATTGCAATTTTATTCTGGGTAACATGTTATATTTTAATAGATAATAATGTATACTAGCAACATATCACTTTTTTATATACTGCTGTTCTATAAGACTTAATTAAGAGAAAAATACAAAAAAAACAATTCCCTTCTGTTTTACAGATGCACTCACTCCAGAGATTGCTAAAAATGATTTAGAAAGAAATAATTTAAAATAATCCTTGACTACAGGAAACTAAGGAGAATTAAAGTTTCTCTGAATTAGAATTTTTAAGCTGACCATTTTTAATGTGATTATTTTATTTAATTTTGGAGGGTGTACCTAATAATGCTTGGCTCTGCGCTCAGCCACCATTCTTGGCAGTGCATCTCTGCCATATGTTGTTCTGGGTATAGAACCAGCCTCAGCCACCTAAAGGCAATGCCTTTAGCCATGTACAGTGTCCCTGGCTCATTTTGAGGACTGTAGCAAAATTTAGATAAGATACAATGATTTCTTATATATCCTCCCTGCATTCATACATCTCTTCTATTACTGACATTTTCCAGCAATTGTTTATTTAGTAAAATTGATGAACCTACATTAACACAATATTGGCACCCAAAGCCGTTCATCTATTTTACAGATCACTGTATATTCTATGAATTTGCATATATGTATGATGACGTGTATTACTGCTTGTAGATATACTAGTTTTGAGGCCTTAAAAATCTTCTATTGGGGCCGGAGTGATAGTCCAGCAGGTAAGGTGTTTGCCTTGCATGCGGTCAGCCTGTGCCAGCAGGGGTTTGAACCCCGGACATCCCATATGGTCCCCGAGCACCGCCAGGAGTAATTCCTGAGTGCAGAGCCAGGAGAAACCCCTGAGCTATGCTGGGTGTGACCCAAAAAAGCAAAAACAAAATTTCACTGACAAATGACATACAGGTGACTTCTAAACACTAAAAAAAAATCTATTGGGTCTGAATGATAGTACTGTGAGCAGGGTGTTGCCTTGCATGAAGCTGACCCGGTTTGATCCCTGGCACCCCATATGTTCCCCAAAGCACTGCCAGGAGTAATTCCTGAGTGCAGAGCCAAGAGTAACCCCCCAAGCATTGCTTGGTATCACCAAAAAAAGAAAAAAAATCTTCTATGTAAAACTATTTATTCTTCTCTTCCATTGGGCCAACTGGCATTCATTGTTTTACTATTTCCATTTTCTTTTACCTTTTCCATTCTTTTCCGTAATGTCATATAATTGGAATTAAACCTTATGTAAACTTTGTTAGCTGGGGGCATCCTTGACTGTATTTGGCCCCCAGCATCACTAGTTGTGGTACTGGGGTGGAGAGGTCTGTGACATCAGTTTATTGAACCAAGGGCTTTAGCACCTGCCACGTCTCTGCTCTACTGCACTGAGTCAGATTCTCAGGCCCTGGAGTTTTCTATTTGCTTTTCTCTTCACTCAGTAATATAGCTTTAGGTTCTTCCATGTATCTCTATGTCTTAATGACTCAGTTCCTGTTATAATTGAAGCATAATATTCCAGTAGTTGGAGATACAAGTTTGTTTATCTTTTCAACAAACTCTTCTAAGTTTTGGCCGTCATGCATAAAGCTGTGCAAATATGTGTACATTTTGGGATACTTTCAAATGCATTTGGTTAATGCCAAGGGATATAAGGGTTATATCTTGTGATAAAATGTATGTTTAGTTTTGTAAGAAGTGTCTTCTGAAGTGGCTGTGTACTATTTCAAATTAATTTCCATCACTAGAAAATGTGAGCTCCTTCTTAGCATTTGATGTTTCTAGTGAGATATCAATTAAGGTTTCTGGTGGATATTATTTTTCTTCAGGCCATTTGTTTCTTATACTCTAGGACTTCTCGTTAGCATTGGAGAGGTAGTACAGGTGGGAGGACATAAGTATTGCATGTGGCGAGATTCACTCTGGTACAATCTCTTGCACCACATTTCCCTAAGCACTGGCAGGATAGCTAGCCCACAGCTCCACAGGACCTGAATGACATTGCATTGTACCACTGGCCTGATGAGCCAAGAATCCCTAGACCGGTTGGCGACTCCCCTGAATAGTGGTTGAAAAGCCCCAACAAAACAGACTTCTCTGTATCTTTAGATAGCTGAACTTGAAAGGATGAACCTTTCGCGGGTATTTAGTCCCAGTCTGAAGCCTATCTTCTTCCTCTTCATTTTTTCAGTCTTATTTTAATTTAGGTACCGTGCTTTTACGGTATTGATAATGGCAGGGTTTCATGAATAAATGAGTTCACCACCAAACCCTCCTGCGCTTCCACCATTGTTCCATCACATCATCTTCCCCTCTAGCCCTCTGAGTGATAGGCTTCATACTAAACACCAGCTCTGAGAGTCTGTTGCCTTTTGGAATTTGTTATCCCTCTACTTTGTTTCTTTATATCCTAGATGTAGAGGAGAATATTCTGTGTCTGTCTTTCTCCTTCTGACTAACTTCACTCAGCATGACACTCTCCAGATTTTTCCTGTAGGAGCAAATCACATGACTTCTTTTATTGATATCTGACTTGTACATTATTTGTTTTGTTGATTGTTCCCAAATAGTCACCAAACCGAAGCAGTCTAGATTTTATTTTCTGTATCTTTAAATGTTAGACAGCTTGATACCTGGCACATAGAGATAGTATCTGTGTAGGGCATGAGATAGGACCAGACTCATCTTTTTCATATGTAATATATACTATATTATTTAAACTATACCATATATAAAAATAAAAGTAGATATTATAAATTGTTTATATATAAAAATATTAATATCTACTTGTAAAAGTAAATATTGTTCATTGATATTATCATAAAAGTAATATATTATCATATAGTACACTATGTATATATTTCCATACAATATAGTAGGTATGTATTAAATATATCATACATGATATATTTATTGTATCATGTATATTACATATATAATATGCATGAAATATTATATTGTATATGGTATATTACATACATAACATGTTATATCATATATACTGTAACTTAATTTATGCAAGTAATACTGTTAGACCTTGTATATCAGTTACAGTACCAGAAACACAATGAACTTCCTTTTATTGAGAGTACTTTGCTGATTTATATATAATTTGCTCTAATTTGGGGTCTTCAAATATTGGATTTAGTATTATTGCTCTATAGTAAGAATCCCCTACTTTATGTTAGTGTATTACCTTGACTTTTATTAATAATAATATCATATTGTGTTGGTGGATAAGAAAATTCTTACTGTAAATGATTGAATAGTTTTTACATTATGCACTCTGGTAATTTTAGTCAATATACATGTTTTACAAGAAGTAGTTATTTCTTTGCTTTTTTATTAAATAAAATTATGTTTAACAGTGGGAGGGATTTCTTTAATATTCCTAGGATTTTGTTAGGTCATTGAGTTTTCTCTTGGAATTGGGCTTAGAATTAAGACAATTGAGTCATTGTCTTAGAATGAACTCCAAAAAAGCATGTCATTATTTAATTATTTTATGAGTTAGGTTGTAATAATGAGGTGAAATCCAAAAAAGCGATTAGGTTGTAATAACGAGGTTTGGGATAAACTGTATGAAGGAATAATAAACTTTACAGAAATCAAATAAAGAAACTACATTAGCCATTCTGCGTATTTGTCGCTATTTTGTAAAATATCTCACTACTTAGTTGCTTATTATTATATTTATTATTATAAAAAAGTACACAGTAGCAGGTTTCTTATAATTCCTGATTTTTATGTGTGTGTATTTTTAAAGAAGTACGTGGTCAGTATTTTCACATATGTTCCTTCATCCATGTTTATCCAGCCTAAGTCTGGACACAGAATTCCCATATGTTAGATATTGGCTATTGCACTAATCTTTTTAGTTATGCACACCTGTCAGTTTGAAATGACTGTAATGATAAAAGGCCATATAATATTACAGGCCTTTTTTGCAGGCTAAGTCCATGTAAATTGTACATGCCTGCAGAAGTATTTGAATAAAATCTCAATAGACTTCTTTGTAAAAGGATTGATTACAACTGACCATTAGTAGAGTTGAGGAAATTTGAATTTATCAATTTTTCAGATCACTTATCTTGGAGTATTAAATCAACTGAAAGTCACATCAGTGAAAACAATTTTGAATAATGAGGCACTCACTTCAAGTGCTTGCTGAAGTGACTTGCTCATTTTAAGTTTAGTCCTATGCCAAAAACATTTCCACATGGTTTCTATTTTGACCAATGAGCAACACAGCTGCAATACATATTTATAAAACATTTGTCCTTGTTTAACTGTTTTAAGTAGCTAGAAGCTACATAAGAAATATTTTAGACTTCATAATACTTCCATGGAGAAATATTTCTTCTGACTGGGGTCTCTATTATCAGCCTTTCTGGTAGTAAAATGATTCTTGAGAGCCTGATCTAATTTTCCTTAAATCACAATGAATTTTCCTAGTATTTCCGCATGCACTCATGCCTTACTTTATATCTGAGAAGTTTACGCAGTGCATAGCTCAAACTGGAATCTATAGAAACACCAATTACGATGGGAATGCCAGCCACTCTTGGCCAAATGTTTTTATTATTGATTTCCTGCTAACTATAATGACCCTTGAGGAGAGGGGATGCTTTGTAGTAGTCTGTGGCATTGGAATAGCCTGTTTGGTCTTTTTGTTCCCCCATTTTTCTCTCTCCTCCACCTTGAAAATTTCTATTGTCTCAGTCTTGGTTTCAAACTACGACAGCTCTTTGTTTGTGTACATTATTCTGAGATTGACCTAAATGTCACATCTCTGTATTCTCTTTACGATGGATGTATATGTCCAGTTGAATAATCATGAGCATAAGTAATTATTGATCATTTTGTTCTTTTAAAATAAGGTTGATTCGTTTATATCTGCTGGGGTGGACACTGGAACATACAAAAGATTGGAGATAGAGTCATCCAGTCAGTCATCCAACACATGCAGAGTACTTTAGAGAACAATTAAAGAAGGTGGCAAACAGAATGGAAGACAGGACTAAAAAATCTGTTATGTGTCCACTGGATCTGTTTGTTCTTGTGTGAAAAGAGCCTGTTTTTATTGAACAAAAATTGCTTTGAAAGATATGAGAGGAGAGAAGGGAAGAAGTGTGTTTGAGAGAGAACACACCCTCTCAGAAGGTGGAAATAACCAAATTCCCTTGGAATGTCTTTTTCACTACTTAGCTCACATAGGCACATAGCAAAACAAGTCCAATGAGGAAGGATTAAATTTAAAATAATGGGAATAGAAACTGGATAGTTTCTCTTTCCAGTAACTTTTTTTTTGCTTTTTGGGTCACACCCAGCAACACTCAGGGGTTACTCCTGGCTCTGCACTCAGGAATTACTCCTGGCGGTACTTGGGGGACCATATGGGATGCCAGGGATCAAACCCAGGCTAGCACAGGCCAGCCGGCAAGGGCAAACACCCTACCGCTGAGCTATCTCTCTGGCCCCTCCAGTAACTTATTAATTAATCAATGGCACATATGGAGAAGCAGTTTAAGTCCCTTATCTGAAAAATTGTGCAAGTTGATGATTACTAAATTTATCTGCCTGTATTGTTAGAATGAAATGTAAGGCTAGATTCTGATTTCAGAAAGCACATTATTTGTAATAGTAAACTGCACCACTAGCAAACATACAATTAACTATGCATTCATTTTAGATTCCAAAAATGTTAGAACGGTCCCATAATTTGCTCCATTGTTATATTTTTTATTATCTTAATTATTGTCTTTCATAATCCTCTGTTTGAAAGCTTAAGTGAAGACATGAATATATTTCATCTTATCAGTTATAGTCATGGTGTGCCTTTGGTTATGTTACCTTTCACCTTTTAAGACCCATTTTTCTATCAAGTATTGGAAAGTACGCAGACAATATTAGAAATCCCCTTGCTCTCTGACCTTTCAAGAATAAAGAGGAACAAACACTGATCAGTACACAAAACACATACAAGTTTATCTAGATAGAGCTATTCAAATGAAAAATAAAGTGATGGTCAATTAATACTTTCAAGGATTGCTTGTAGACATAGAACTATCTTATATGCAATTTAACCTAAAAGCAAATATGGAGTAGTCAGTTATTTTGTGATACAACTCTTGAGGACTTTGCATGTCAACCTTAACAGATGTCATACTCATCTCAGTTTCAAGTTTCATTCATATGCCACCAAAGTGAGCGTGATAATGGATTCTTTATTATGCTGACCACTAAATAGTCTCTGATTAGAAGAACAAGATTAATGAGTCAAGAACTCTTTCCATTCTTGATCACTTGATCACTTGACTTCCCTTAGATCATTGATTACTCGAGCGGGCACCAGTAACATCTCAGTATGTCCTGTCACATGTGGGATAGTCCAAGGGCATCTGCCCACTCCAGGAAGATAAAGAGCCTCAAACCATTTCATTAGGTCATGGAAATGAGGTCTATAATTGTTACTGGTATTTGGCATGTCAAATATGACATGAGTAGCTTGCCAGGCTTGTCATGCGGGGTGGGATAATCTTCTAGTCACCTCAAGACTGAGCATTTATTAATGAACCATGTGGCCGAGCAAGGCTGCAATCAGCTCTTCTGCTGGGTGGAGTTCTGATGAGAGGGGAGTCCAGATGTGGAAAATGGAGTCCCTCATGGTGTGGGGGGTTCCTCTGGCTTGTCGCAAGGCTCTGCTGGGGTGGCGGGCCAGGGCTAGAACCTGCCATCCCTCCAGGATGCCTTGTGATCAGTTGGGTACAGGGAGAGCAAGTAGCAGCTCTGCCCTGTGTGTGTAAGTCTCTCATAATTCCTTATTCCCCATAAACTTTCCAGTTTGAAGCAAATAAAATGATCATTGAGAGATCCTGAAATGACCTGGTGCTAAAATACATTGAGTCTAAGATTAAACCGCCGCGGAAGAGCCGCCACGCGCCTGTGCAGCCATGGATCTGGAGTCTCTGACTTGTGGCAGTTGGCTGTGGTGGCTGGAGCTCAGGCCCACACCCACTGAGCCCGGAGGCTAAAGACTGGGTGGAGGTCCCAATCCTTGCTCTGAGTCCAGCAGGTGCGGCCGCCTGCATGGAGAGCAGGCCCTAGGAGCTATGTAGGACACTGTCAATCACAGTGTCCTTTTGCGAGCCTTTTGCTTTTCCTGGGGGCTTTTGCTTTTCTCTTTCCATTAAATTTCTAAAATTATAAAGGTTCTTACCTTTCATAGCAATTCAGATGTGGTTTAGCTTAGTTTAGATGAGTTGCTTCCCCACAACTAATCGTGATCAATCAGTATCCTAAGACCTAACATTGTTGGTTCATAATATGATCACAACCTCAAGAGGCTACAACTTTCCAAATATATATATATATATATATATATGTATATGTACATATAATATATATATACATTAATGCCAACTCAAGATATAAGTAATATGAAAGATAATAAGGCTAATAATTGGCACTTGTCCAAAGAATTTTCAATAACAAAACAACTTATTAATAATATTTAAGAGCACTCAGTCAGTACACCACAATTCCTTTGAATAGATTCAGGAAACAGCCATTCTTACTCACTCTTGTCTTTTCTTTTCTTTCTTCTATATAGTCATATACTCAAGTTTCCTTTCTTCTATATAGTCATATACTCAACTGTGAAGCAATCTTTATAGTTCTATATAGTCATATACTCAAGCCAAATATCTTTGAGACCATTGATGTTAAAATATACTTATAATATCTTCAATATATTATTTAGCTTAAATATAGAAGAGGTTTCAAATATATTTTCATCAATCAGTTTAATATTTATGTGTTATATAAAAACTATAAATAACAATATATGAAATACATGTGTGAAGTAAAATGAAATATTATAATGTATGAAAAGGAGAAGAAATCAACCGGGAGCTGTTTCCTATAGTTTCAGTTTGAGGCATTATATGAGTTAATGTCTCCTGAATAATACATTTTCACTTTTACAGTTCATTGTTGAAACAATTAAAAGAGAAGAATTAAGGACAAGAGAAGAACCAAAATGATAAAGCATTAGTGAAAACCAAAGTGGTAGGAATGGAAACTGATGTCAGGGTATTCTGTGCTGGCTTCTTCAAAACTTGAACTCATCAATGTCTCCTATCAGGACTATTTCCTCATTCCCTCATTCCCATAAAATGTTAACTAATGCTCCTATTTTTGCAGTAATAAAAATAATGTTTCCCTCCATGAAAGGGTGATTGTGGTTCAATATGGTTTTCAAAATATGGTTAAGTGCAACATATTTACTGGTATGGGGAATATCTTTTAGAAGCTTATTCTTCCCTTTCTCTCCTCTCATATCTTTCCAATCAATTTTTGTTCAGTTAAAATAAAAAAATAAATTAAAGAAATAAAAACAAGCTCTTTTCACACAAGAACAAACAGATCCAGTGGGCACATAACTGATATATTATTTTAAATCTATGTTCAATGCAATAACTGGATATTGGTATTTTCATTCCCTTTAGTAACCCAGGGAGAGGAATATTATGGGAGTGGATTCAGGCTGTCTGGGACAGAGACCCAAAGGCAGGGGGAAGCATTGCACTGTGATGGATGCTGCGGGGCCTGACCACAAGCTGCTGGAGCCTCTGGTTTCCTGTTAGCAGTGAGCTAGGAAATGACTTTGCATCACCTCAGTGCTGTGACACACCATAAAATTAACTCTTGGGGAATTTGGTGTTTGGACATTCTAATTTTTAACATTTAGACTTAACCTAGGACTTCCTAATCAAGCAGATGATATTAGACAACAATTTTAGAGAGAGTACTGTTTTTGGTTTTTTTTTTTCTTTTTTGGGTCACACCCAGCGATGCTCAGGGGTTTCTCCTGGCTCTGCACTCAGGAATTACTCTTTGCGGTGCTCGGGGGACCATATGGGATGCTGGGGATAGAACCCGGGCCGGCACAGGCCGGCTGCGTGCAAGGCAAACGCCCTACACGCTGGGCTATCGCCCCGCCCCATTTCTGTTTGTTTTTTAGCCACACCTGGCAATTCTCTGCAGTTACTACTGGATCTGTACTTGGAAATTACTCCTGGCAGTTCTCGAGGTACCATATGGAGTGCCAGGGTTTGAGTCAGGGTTATCCACAGGCGAGGCAGATGCCCCACCCTCTGTACTATACACGTTCTGGCCCCATTGTTCTTTACTTAATTGTCAAAGTACAATGAAAACTAGTTTTATTGGTTCTTTTAAAACAAGCCCCATATTTACTCATAAGGAAACTGAGAATGTATATTTATATGTTCATCAAGTAACTCTCCTCTGCTTTGTATTTCCATAGATATATCATTTTAACTCCCTTGAGAAAAAGTAAACTGTTTTAAAATGTTGAAAAGCTGTGAAGAATCTTCTGTCTGTTTAGAAAACACTTTGAAAGCACATGAAAACCCTTTGACAGCCCATTTGAAAATCTTTAAAGATTTTCATTAGACTCTTTTTTTTTTTTGCTTTTTGGGTCACACCCAGCGACCCTCAGGGGTTTCTCCTGGCTCTGCACTCAGGAATCACTCCTGGCGGTGCTCGGGGACCATATGGGATGCTGGGGATCGAACCCAGGCCGGCATGGGCCGGCCGAGTGCAAGGCAACGCCCTACCTGCTGGGCTATCGCTCCAGCCCCTTCATTAGACATTTGTGTTGTCTAATCTGGCCCAAGGTTCATTAGATAATTGTTTTGTTCACTGATAGAATCATCTATAATATAAAAGACCAGGAACTGAGATGGTTAATGTTTAGGTGTATTGGAATTGAAAATATGACTATCAAATGTATGAATATATCACACATGGCTAATAAATATATTTATGACATTGTAGTGATCCTTTTGACACAATCTATTTAAAACCTCATTTTTCAAGCAGGATATTGAGACACAAAATGTCACCCAAGACTAGATACTTTATGCCAGAGAATCACCCACTGTGTTTTCAAAGAGGTCTTTGTATCAATCTCTCTACAGAAGATTGTAGCTATATAATTAGCATGGCAGTATTTGTGTCATTTTAGTTTTCCTGTTAATGAAAGACTGGTCAAATAAGAAAACATGTTTTTGTCACCTCTGTCAAAATTATACTGAGAAAGTGCATACATGCCTATTTATGTATCAAAGATCTTGAACTGTTTCTGACTTGTGTTTCCTGGCCCACGATAAAAGGATTATTCTTCACAGACAGGAGGAAATAACTAAATAAACACTAGACAAAGATTGTACCCCCAACTTCAAAGACAAATTTTAAAACACATCTTAAAGAGATTATTTTCTTATTTTCTAAATCTAGAAGAAATAAGGACTCTTGCTGAGATCAGAAGCATTTCATTACACCTGAGTTCATTTTAGGCCTTCAGCTGCCTACGCAGAACAGAATCACGATCCACATTCAACCTCCAGCTTTGGAGAAAGTTGATCAATGATGTCCATAGTCTTCATAAAACTCAAACCATCCGAGTTTAAAATATCTTAAAGCAAAATTTGAAATATATACAGCAGGGAACTTTAAAATGTGCATTTGGCCAGGATGTATGTTATATTAATATCATGACTAAATATCAATTCTAATACTTCTCAGTATTGAAAGATGATAGGGATAAAAATGTGCTTTCAGAAGAAACTTTGTTAACAGGTCTTAAATAATTTTTCTGGGAAGTTTCCTAAAAGATAAAATATGAAAATTCAAATGTCCCTGTTTCAGTTTGCTAAAACTGCCTTGGGAAAGTGTGCCTTTTATTTTCTATACTTGTATTATTCTATGCAAAACAGATACTCATAAAAATACAACTGAGAAAACTAGCAAAATAGATTCTAAGTACTACTTAATCACTGACTTCTGAGTTTCTAAAATTTCAAGTCTTTAAAATATTTGGATAATACTGTATTTGTAGAGATATATAAGCAAGTGACTTATAGTATTATGACCTAATTTAATATTTAATCATTTTTCCCACTGGTATTCTTTGTTGTACCCCCAAACATAATCACTTAATAATGCTTTAACTAAAATTAAGTAATATATGTTTAATATTATTTTTAGTGCAGACAGATTTTGATATGTTTTCTACTCATTATCTACTAGTAATATATACACTATATTACTTATACTAATAGTATTAGTAGTGGTAGTCTGTATTATTATTAGTATGTATTAATCTTTCTCCTATAGGAAAACCCTTTGCTATTTCTTGATTATACAAAACCTATAGTGAATAATGACTTAACAGTTTAATTCTAGACTTCTCATCTAATAGGACAACATTAAAACGAAAATGTTTTTCCAACTTTTAAGAACCAAGAATCTTAAAGTAGAATGTTCAGTTTTTTGGTGATTCTTTCAAAATGCAAGATATCTGGCAATGATGAGCTTGTTTTTCTTGATAACTGAACCAAAGTTGTGTTGTTCATCTGCCAGAGTATAGACATTTTATCCAATTCTTCACAACCCAAGTTATCTGTCTCTTTCTTCCTTACACACAACCTGAGTCATGAATGCCAGCCTTTTCTGTTTATCTCAGTATAACTTAAACCATTTGTTTATTATCGCACCTATATGCATATGTGTGCACATACAATATATGTAGCAATTATATAAAACTATATATATATATGGTAATCGATCCAAACAAATTTAAAACTGAGCCTTTGAATATCATCTAATTAAATGGCTCATTACATAAAAACATTAAGACATATTTGGGCAAGTTAAAGTGATTTACTAAGACTCTAGACAGGAGATTGATCTTGAATATATATCACTGGACCCAAATGCTATATGCTTTTTCACTAACTTAAGAAACTGTGTTGGGCCAGAGTGATAGTCCAGCAGGTAGGGTGTTTGCTTTGCATGCAGCCGACCCGGGTTCAATCCCCTTCATCCCATATGGTCCCCACGCAGTGCCGAGTGATTCCTGAGCACAGAGCCAGGAGTAACCCTGAGCATCGCTGGGTGTGACCCAAAAATAAAAAAAAGAAAAGAAAAGAAAAGAAAGGAAACTCAGTGTGCTACAACTGTAGAAAATTTTTCAACATTTCATCCATAAAGGGTTTTAATTTTTTGGCTTATTTTTTCATGTAGTTTGTGCTAATAAATTTTTAATAAACAACTATCACTATCACTATCTTCCCGTTGATCATCTATTTGCTAGAGCGGGCACCAGTAATATCTCCATATGTCCTGTCTCATGCTAGTAGAACCCAAAGGCATCCACTTGCTCCAGGAACATAAAGAGCCTCAAACCATTATATTAGGTCATGGAAATGACCTAATATAAATGTTACTGGTATTTGGCATATCAAATATGACACAAGCAGCTTGCCAGGCTTGCCGTGAGGGTGGCATACTCTTGTAGTCACCTCTAAATAAAGCATTTATTGATGAACCACGTGACCACTAGCAGTTAAAAATAATCAAGGGTTAATAATAATCAAGGGTTCTTAATAATCAAGAATTAGGGGCCGGAGTGATAGCACAGCGGGAGGGTGTTTGCCTTGCACGTGGCCAACAAACAACTCTTTGGGAAAACAATCAAGCCAGGAATACAATATTTGCTTATTGCTACAGTGTTAATATCACTGGGATGTTCAAAAAATTTTGGCTACTGAAAAGGTATCAAGCATTTTTTTTTAATTCTAGAGAAAATAACAATGGCTTTTATGAAGCGGTACAAGCTTGCTCCATTCTCCAGAATAAATGAATGACTCGACTCAAGGAGATCGCTAGTATATATTGGGAAGGGAAAAATTTGAACTCATTGGCATACAGATCTATAGAGAAAATTCTGAGTCACACTGGCAACTCTGCCACAAGAGTTGATATTGTTTATTCAAATTTTTTTTTGTGAGATCCACAGTTGCGGATCACAGTGAATCATTGTGAGATCCACCTGCAAAGTTCATGATTGGGTTTCAGGCACACAATGTTCCATCACCCATCCCTTCACCAGCATACATTTACCACCACCAATATACCTGGTTTCATGCCTGTTCCCCCATGCCCCCCAGACTGCCTCTAATTCAGGCACTTTTCTTTTTCATTCTCTCTCTCTCTCTCTCTCTCTCTCTCTCTCTCTCTCTCTCTCTCTCTCTTCTCTCTGTCTGTCTGTCTTTCTTTTTTGGCATTATGGTTTGCAATGCAGGTGATGAAACTTTACCATGTTTGACCTTGTACCTCCTTTCAGTACTCTATTCCTGTTCAGAGTTAGCATTTCCAACTATCATTGTCTTTTTTTTTTGCTTTTGCTTTTTAGGTCAATGCTCAGGGTTTAGAGTAAAACTTACAGGTTTAGAGTAAAAATACATTTGTCACAACCATCACAACCATCATTTAAAGGAATGCTGTACAAACAGTGCACCAGCTCAAACTGAATAGCAGGGTGAAGAATCTGAGTAACACCTTAAATTATTATAAAAATACACATTCTGCACTATTAATTTGAGTATTATGACAACACAAGTGAAGTACATGAAAGGAATTTTTTTAGCAATGCTCAGGGTTACTCCTGGCTCTGCACTCAGGAATTACTCCTGGCGGTGCTCGGAGGACCATATGAGATACCAGGGATCGAACCCAGGTTGGCTGCATGCAAGGCAAATGCCCTACCCAAGTGCTGTCCTTCCCATCCCCCAACTATCATTGTCTTAATGCTGCCCTCTCTCTCTTTGCTGCCTTCTCCCTCCACCTCTTGTGCAAGCTTCCAAACATGGATCATTCCTTCTGGCCCTTGTTTTACATTGCTTGTGATACGATTTTTTTTTATCCCACACATGAGTCCAGTCATTCTATGTCTGCCTCTCTGACTTATTTCACACAGCATGACACTCTGCATGCTCATCCATTTTTAAGCAAATTTCATTACTCCATTTTTCCTGCTGGCTGCATAGTATTCCATTGTGTAGATGTAGCAGTTTCTTTATCCAGTCATCTGTTCTCAAACCCTCAGGTTTTGTCCAGATCTCAGCTGTTGTGAATAGTGCTGCAGTAAACATAGAAGAAAAGTACAGATGGAGTTTCTGCAGTTTTTTTTTCTTGTGGCCGTAGGATATATTCCCCAATGTGGAATACTTTAAAACTGTATTTATTTATTTATTATTTATTTTTTGCTTTTGAGGTCACACCCGTGATGCTCAGGGGTTACTCCTGGCTCTTTGCTCAGGAATTACTCCTGGAGGTGCTCAGGGGACCATATGGGATGCCGTTTATCGAACCCGGGTCAGCTGTGTGCCAGGCAAACTTCCTACCCACTGGACTATTGCTCCATCCCCTAAAACTGTATTTATAATAGTAGTTTATATTTACTAATGCAGATAGTGATTTATCTAAAAGAAAAATCAATACCTTTCATGTACTTCACTTGCTTTGTCATAATACTCAAATTAATAGTGCCGAATGTGTATTTTTATAATAATTTAAGGTGTTATTAACAAAATTTACTCAAATTCTTCACCCTGCTATTGAGTTTGATCTGGTGCACTGTGTTTGCACAGCATTCCTTCAAATGATGGTTGTGATGGTTGTGACAAATGTATTTTTTACTCTAAACCTGTAATTTTTACTCTAAACCTATTATTATTTACCCACATGGTCACCTTCTATTCGAAAATGTAAAAACATCTAATCTTAATAATAATAGGTAAGATGTAGTAAAATTCTTATATTATAATTTCTCTATTATAAATGCTTGATTGAATTTTGACAGAAGTTAATTGTTTCATTTTCATTCTAGAAGTTTTATCATTTGGGCACTTATTCTTACAGCAAGGCATATGTTTATTTGCATATTTGGGCACGATATTAACAAAAGTAATATTTATCTGACAAAGTAAATTTAAATTGCTATTTACTTTAGATTTAGCTGTAACTAATTATAGATAAATATTAAATAATTTGAGGTAAAATTTTATACAGAAAACAGACATATATATGCCTATATATACTAGTGTATATAGCTGTGTTATGTGCTATGTGTGATCCAGTTATTCTGTATCCAGTTTTATTTAATTTAAAGTATTATTTATCCAATTGAGATGATCATTAATATAAATTGATTTGTTCCAAATAGAAAATATGCCTTAAGTGTGAAGAGTAGCAGTTTATATTTGTAGGAAAAAAAGATCATCTCAACCTTGGTTAATATGACTCTCAATGCATTTTATAAATCTTTTAAGAATCTGGAAAGTTATTTATTCCTCACTCCACAATAGAGATAATCCCATTCGCAAAAAGTAGAACCGCATCTTTTATAAATAATTGTCAAGATCTTATAGAGCTCATAATCACTTTGTTTTTCTTGGATCTTTCATCTTAAATGTGAAGATGATAATGCCAAGAAGACTAATTTTGAAGAGCTGTGATACTAAAGGAAATAGAGGGTGCTTCATCTAAAGTCTCTTAAATTCATTTACACAGTGGAGGGTAATCCATTGCATCCAAATGGTTCGCCTCTCGTAGGAATGTGTCTTATGTTGCAGAAATAGTATTACAGATAGTGAGTGAATCTATGTTATTTCCATTATTAAGTGAAATGAAACCTAAGAAACTAAGCAGTTATAATGTTTTATAGAGGAAAAATATTGGAAGATAAGGTATGGAGATAAATGCTTTAACACTAGTGAAAACTACTAGCAAGCAGAAGAACTGAAGAAGTGTGTTTTGCTTGTGCATGTGTGTGTCTGTATATTGTTTCAGTGATTAGAATTTTTGCCCAGTTGTTAAACTCTATTTGCTGTTATTTATAATTTCCATAGAAGAATAATGATTCTTTGAGTTTTGAGGTGAGTAGAGCATGAACATAAGAAAAACATAATAGAACAGGAAACTACCCTGTGTGCTAATATTGCAGAACTGTCATTAACAAAGAATCAGGGAGAAGTGGGCACTTTAGGATAAGATATAAATTGGTTCAATATTTTATATTTTTCTCAAATTAAGTAAAAGACAGATGGAAAATGAATTGCCAAGAACCTATTTATCTACTATCTACCAAACATGTTTTCTGACATTTTTGTTGTTGTTAACCAATTCAATTTGGACTCCTCAAAAGCACCATTGACACTAACTGATGACTGAGATGTTTTGTTTGTCTTTATTTGGGGGCTACATCCTGGTATCTGGGTTATTCCTGCCCCTGTGCTCAGGAATCAAACAGGTTGTGGTTGTACTTGGGGATCACCTACGGTACTATGTATTAAATTGGAGTTTTCTGAACTTCAGGGATGTGCTTTTTTGTCCTGTATTGTCTTTCCAGACCAATGATTCAGATTTATAAGTGAAAATGAAATAGGGCTGATAATTAGTGGGCAGGGAATGGGGATTAGCGATAATGAGACAGTCATTAGATGTCTTTTGAGTAAACTCAATAATGATAACTGGCATGGAACTAGTTTTACCAGGCATTGAAAAGTAAGTTTCCAAAATACTATGTTTGAGAGTATCAATTTTCTCTAATGTATTTCTTTCCTTTCCAGGAATTGGCATTATTTCTGCCAATCTATAGTAAAAAGAATCTGGAGATGATAAAATATCAATCAAGGGTTTTTTCAAATTATGTATGTTATGTTTATAGTTTTATTTATACTCTAACTCTAAAAATTATTTGTCTTAGAGATATCAATAATATTGACTTGACAAGATAAAACAATAAATACAAAACTTAGTATTTGAGTAGAAAATTTGATAGTGTTTACTGCCAGGTTACAATTAATGTGTAGAGTACTTTATATTTAACTCAGAACAGTATGATGACTTACTCCAGCAAGTTTGATTAAAGAAAGGTTTCTATGTATCTGGGTATTTCTAACAGTTAATCTCAGACCACCCAAGAGAAAATGTAAAGCAGAGAGATTATCTGTAAATTCTTAGTTTTTATTTAAAAAATTAAAATTAATGCAGTGCCAACTAAAAACACATGATCAACTTAATAGCTTTACCTTAACATAGTTTAGGGATTAGACTCTGGAACACAGTTGCTTTTGAATTCTACTTCCAGAGCTTTCCATCTCAAGGCTTCCAACTAGGTTTTTTTTATTATTACATCCCTCAAGTTTCTGACCTGTGTAATGGGCTTATAGAGACTACCTCCCTCTGTTCATGACCAAAAAAATAGAAGAAAGAAAAGATTGCTTACCTCATACAAATGCTACAAGTTTGGACCCTTTCTCTCTCTCTACATATGCATATATATATAGATTTATGTATACATTTATTTATATATATACATGTATGTATTTAATTATAGTATAATTGTATATACTATATATGGACTCTAATTGGACTCTATACATGCATGTATATGTATGTATATGTGTAGATACTACAGACCATATAGTGTATAAAACTATAAACAGAGGGCTCACTGAGAATCACTTAGAATCATATAGATTTAGTATCAGTGACTTCTTTTCTAGGGCCTGGAGGTAGCACAGAGGTTAGCGTGCCCCAGAATTGGATTCTCAGCACCAGGAGGTCCCAGGGGTGTAGTGTCCTTGCACTCTGAAGCCTCCTGCCCCTCTAGGGTGGCCTAGGAATCACATCACATTGGGATTCTAGTTCTAAAATAAATACATAATTTATCTTAGTGAATAGCGTACAAGTTTAATAAATAGAGGGCTAGATGAAAACAACTAAAGAAAATTGAAGTTTAGGAAATCATCTTGATCACATGAGTATTAATAGCAATCAAGAGATTCTTATAAAATATAACCTAAATGTATATAAGTTCATATTTTAGCCAAAAGTTGACTAAAATAGGGCCGGAGAGATAGCCCAGCGGGTAGGGACGTTTGCCTTGCATGTGACCGGCCCTTGCCGCCCGGGTTCAATACCCGGCATCCCATATGGTCCCCGAGCACCGCCAGGAGTAATTCCTGAGTTCAGAGCCAGGAGAAACCCCTGAGCATTGCCCATTGTGACCCAAAAAGCAACAACAAAGAAAAGTTGACTAAAAATATATGTATATTTCATATATCAAACATTTCTATTTTAATTATATTTAAATATATTTCATATATCACACATTTCTATTTTAATTTTAACTCCACGTCTTTTTACAATGGAAATGCATTAAAGTAGAATTCAATTTATTACAGTAGGTGTTCATTCTAGTGGAAAATAAAATCAGTAAAATCATTTCAGAAATGTGTGATATATGAACTATATATATATATGTATATATATGTATATATGTATGTATGTATATGTGGTACATCTGCACAATGGAATACTATGCAGCTGTAAGAAAAGATGAAGTCATAAAATTTACATGCAAATAGATGGACATGGAGATTATCATACTGAGTTAAATTAGTCAGAAGGAAAAGTACAGATATAGAATGACTGTATTCATTAATGGGGTATGAATATATATCAGTGTTCTAATTGTGGGAAATGTTAACACCAGACTAGAACTGAGTTTTGAATGTACACAAAGGTATATACACGATAATCCCTAAATGTCTGTAGGGCAAGCCACAATGTGTAAAAGAGAAAGAGAGAGAGAGAGAGAGAGAGAGAGAGAGAGAGAGAGAGAGAAGAAAAGAAAAGAAGAGTGCGTGCTATAGAGGTAGGCAGAGGAGGGGGGAGGGAATTTGGGGCTATTGGCGGTGGGAAATGTGCACTGGTGGAGGGGTGGGTGCTGGAACTATGTATGACTGAAATCCAAACATGAACATTTTTTGTAATTGTGTATCGCACAGTGACATAATACATTTTTTTAAAGTTGAAAATTGAAAGAATAATTATAGCTAGTAAGCAAAATTTAATAGTGATAAGAACATTTTTTAGTATGTGGGTCAGAGAAAGAATGAAACAGTTCAGGATTTAGCAAATGCTAAGTATCAATGAAAATAAGCAATGTTCTTTTCTAGGAAATTATTTGGATATAGGAAATATAGTACAGTATAAAAGTGTTATGGTTGCTAAAAGATACTGGGGAAGGATACTTTTAGAATAATTCAGTGCAAATATCTTGATTCCATATACAATATTTCTATTTTAATTCCATATATCTTTCTACAATGAACTGCATTAAAGAACAATTTGATTTATTATAGTAGGTATTAATTGTAGTGCAAAATAAAATCAGTAAAGCTTTCAGAAATGTGTGATATAAGAAATAAATAAATCACTGAAAATCTTTTGTATTATTTACATGAGTAGGAAAAGTCTGCAAGAGAACAGGAGTTCATTTGACTTAGACAAAGATGTAGTATCTTCTTACAAATGCAAAGTTTCATTCTAGGCCATGGGTTCATTTGAATCAATTTCTCTCATCACTGTTCTCACATATTCATTTTGCTGCTATCCAATAAGAACACAAACAGTTTGGTGCAAATGGAATCAGGCTGACCTGTGTGTTATGAGTACTTAGTTTGCTTTATTCACCTTTGATTTCATAGCGCCATTTATCACTTGATTACATATGGAGTGAATGCGGCAATGTGCTATCACGAGGATTACTTTCTATGGGAGAGTGGGACCTGAGGTATCCTGCGGTACTTAGGGTTATTTCTGGCTCTGTGTTCAGCTAATATTCCTGGCATTGTTCAGGGACTCTGTGTGAAGGATGAAATCAGGGTCCTTTTTGTGCAAGGCAAATGTCTTAATCCCTGAACTATCTCTCTGGCCTCAATAAGAAATACATTTATATGAGTAAATTATGAGATACTTCAGTGACAGATGTGTTTTGAGTTCCAAATAGTACATTGGAACTCCTAGCATAGATGATAAAGTAACAGGGTAAATGAAGCTTGCTTGGTATAAAGACAAGAAATGAAAAAAAGTCATTATGAAATAAAGGTAGATAACTGAACTGGAGAGATAGTGTGGAGGTTAAGGCATTTGTCTTGCCTGCCACTGGTTTTCTTCCTGGTACTCCATATGGTGCCGAGAGAAGGCCAAGGGCAAGATAGAAACAGAACCAGGAGTAAGCCCTAGCACAGCTGGGGCATGCCCCCATAGCCTCAAAAACAGAAAGACAAAGAACCAAAGTAGATCATTGTGAAAGAACAGGGAGAAAATGTACTAGAGTTTGATCTGTATAAGATTCCAGAAAGCCTTGATTAAAATATTGCCTTTTGAAAGTGGAGGTTTGTGAGCAAGAACGAAAATCAAAATAAATGAGAAGTGCTATTCAGTAGAGAACATTCCACTTGGCAACTGGGGGTATAATAGGGAGGGGAGCAACATGTATTGCCGGGAAGCATTCCCCCAAGAGATGGTGGTGCTGGAAGCCAGTAACACGCTTATGAAAGCTCCTGCGTGAAACCCTATCAGCAACAGCACTGCAAATAAGAGCAGAAACTTAGTTTAAAAAAATACACCTCTTGCAGCAGCAGACTAGAGGGTGGGAAGTGAATGGAAATAGAGGGTACATGGAGGCCGGGAACTGGACACTGGTGAAGGGATTGGTGTTGAAGCATTGTATGCCGGAAACACGATCATGAACAGCTTTGTAATTTCACAGTGTAAATAAAAATAAAAAAGATTAGACAAGATCTTCTTTCCATAAAATGAGATTGCTTTGGGTAATTGGCACCTACAAGGATATTTTAAAGGCCAATTTGATAAGCTATTCAAATTAATAATGCTCTAATGAAACCCAATAAAGCATAACGAGAAAGTAAGCAAAAAATATGGACGTCAGCAATCAGTATGTTGAACTCTTATGTTGTTGTCATGCATTTTAGTTCACTTACCTGCATTGACTGAAATACAGTCACACTTTGGAAATAAGAACAATTTCCTTCACTTCACTGATGTGAATAGAAATTCTTTCATCTTATTATAGCTGCTGTGGTCCAAGGCATGTTTGAAAATGAAACATCTGTGATACTGAAATATCTTCAATAATAAAACATCTGTGATATGTGATACTGAAATATCCTCATTTTTTGAAGATTTAGGAAGGCCTCCTTCAGGCAAATGTCCCAGATTTGCAATATCCCCTTTGAGTATAACTGCAGTGACTGGAATACCACCAGCACCCCTAAGGGAAAAGCTGTTGCAAGTTAAGTAAAAAAGTAACAAAGGGTAAATATAAACTATAGATGATTCATGCCAGTGCTCTAAGTACGAATGAAAAGAACACAACATGTTTAAGGTGTGCAAATATGGATCTTAATTGATAAGTACTTAGACAAAGACAATTTTAGTGAAATAGAATTCTATCAGAAATTTGATAATTCCAAATGCTTTTCAGAATAAATGTTTTAGATAAATATTGAGTGTAGAGGACAGAGTATGTAGGGCATTATCTTTGAACAAGAGTATGCTACCCACACGGCAGAGCCTGGCAAGCTACCCTTGTCGTATTTGATATGCCAGATACCAGTAACAATTATAGACCTCATTCCCATGACCTGATGGAATGGTTTGAGGCTCTTTATGTTCCTGGAGCAAGCAGGTGCCCTTGGGCTCTACTAGCATGAGACAGGTCATATGGAGATGTTACTGGTGCCCGCTCGAGCAAATCAAAGAAGAACGGGGAAGACAGTGATACAGTGATCTTTGAACACTACCAATGTGGGTTGGATCCTGAGCATGACCTACATCCCCTCAGTGCAGAGCCAGGAGTAAGTACTGACCACAAACAGTGTGGCCAAAAGAACAAATAAAATATGCTTCATATAATGTTTGTTTTGCTTCTCTCAGACATGATCAAACCCACTCTATCAAGGAACACTTTATCTGCCAGAAAGATATGAAATGGTTAAAAATTCTGGGAAGGAAGATATACAAGTGGGACCTATTTGACTTTATAAAAGTAATCCTTAAAAGTTTCTGGTATCCTTTTGCATCTTCTCCTGATGTGGTACCTACTTGGCATTCCAAGTATTCGCTTGTTTGGATCATAATCAATTCACTAGTTGTTCAGTTTGGGCAGGGGAGATAGTTAGGACTCTATGATAACAGACTAGGTCTAATTCTCTACTGGTTCTCAGCAGAACACATGGTAAATAGTAGATTTCAAAAAGAAGTGGTTCTGAAAACAATTAACAAATATAACCATTATCAGCTGGCCAAAATAGCAGCTTGATTTAAATTATACTGTTGCAGAGTTATTAAGGGAGACTTAGTAAGAGTCCCGTGTATATTTACAGGACACATGTTCGATAAACTGCATTTTAACAATTTTTCACTAAAACACTAACTTTGTAGTTGTAACACAATTTGTATAATGAAAGGTAATCTTTATGCACAAACTTATGCCATACACAAATGCAGTCTTGATACTTGCATGCTATCGATAAAATAGCACCAAATAGGTAGTGCTATTAGCTGAGTTTTTTATTGAAATAGTTGGTAACTCTCTTGGAGCTAATCTTATTGCCAATGAATACATTTTATATGTCTACATTCATATACAAATGTGCACAAGCACATAAATAAATAAAAGTAGTCATTCAAAAGAAACTTTTCTCTAAACAGATCTATGATGTGTCATATTCTTTGTGCTGGGAGGGGGTGAGGCTACACCCAGCTGTGCTTAGAGGTTGTTCCTGGCTCTATTCTAGGGATTACTCCTAGCCACGCTTGGAAGATGGTTTGTGGTGCAGGGATGGCACTGGGACCGCCTGTATTTAAGAAAAGTGCTTTACCTCCTGTATACTCACCCACTCCTTGTTTTTAAATATCTTTGACTTCTCCGCCTAAAATCCAAGCATGAGTTATGTTGTCATACAGAGTATAAAACATGAAACAGGTTTACTGAGGATGTAAAGGGGGTATTCTGAATTTAGAAAAGCAGAGTATTTGTTTTATATAGGTATCTGTCACATCTATGCAGTTCCTAATTGGGAATGAATTGAGACACAAACGTTTTTTGGGGGTTAACATGATGTACTTAAAAGTCATTTATGAATACTTTTATAAATCAAGCTGCCTTCATTTAAAAACTATTTTCCTATATTATTGCCTATTTTATGGAATAATAATTTGGAATAATAATTTAGTACAAAAAAATTTAGTACGCTCTCATCAGAACTCCACCCAGCAGACCAGCCTATCACAGCCCAGCTCGCGCGGCTGCTTGCGGCTTCAGCGTTCATCGATAAATGCTGGATTTAGAGGAGAGATGACTACAAGAGTATGATACCCGCAAGGCAGAGCCTGGCAAGCTACACGTGTCGTATTTGATATGCCAAATACCAGTAACAATTATAGACCTCATTCCCATGACCTGATGGAATAGTTTGAGGCTCTTTATGTTCCTGGAGCAAGCAGGTGCCCTTGGGCTCTACTTAAATGAGACAGGACATATGGAGATGTTACTGGTGCCCACTCGAGCAAATCGATGATGAACGGGAAGACAGTGACAGTGAATTTAGTACAACTGTCAGGCATTGTTTGTAGCACATCACAAGTTTTGTTTTTTTTTTTTTTTTTTTTTTTTTTTGTTTTTTTTGCTTTTTGGGTCACACCCGGCAATGCTCAGGGGGCTTCTCCTGGCTCTGCACTCAGGAATCACTCCTGGAGGTGTTCGGGGACCATATGGGATGCCGGGGATGGAACCCAGGCCAACATGAGCCAGTCGCATGCAAGGCAAACGCCCTACCGCTGGGCTATCACTCCAGCCCCACATCACAATTTTTACTTAGTTTGTCTTCATAGCAATCCTATAAGGTAAATATAGCTGTTTTTATGACTTATGGAGTGAGATGCATTGGAGTTGAAAAAATGGAGGCACTGTAAACAAACTGAATGTGTTCACCTCTTGGTACCAAGCTGAAAGACATAACCATGGCAGGAATTAACCAGTTTATTACTAACAACAAGTAACTGAAGATAGAACACCAGCATTAACAAACACTGCCTCCTTGAACTTGCACAACAGATAGAATTTATAGTGTTGTGGATTTATTGTGCATGGGTAGTAGTGATTAGGTAGTTTGCTGGTGATTGATTGTATTTGCCCTGTGTGCTTGTGAAGATCAGACCATGCCACAGGGTGTTCGGAAAATGGTGCTAAATTACTCCCCAGGTGGAGATTGGTGTTCTTGGTTACTGAAGGTCAGCACCTTTGGTTTCTGTACATAAGTGTGGGGATACAATTATCAGCAGAAAAATCTGGCAGCAGTTTGCTGGTGTGGTTCTAGAAAACAGTTCTTTTCAAAAGCTCGGACAGACAAGTCGTTCTATAAACATGGGGAAAGAATTGCCATAGTTGGCCTGAAGGTTAATGGCTGGTGCCTCTTGGCTAACAGCTTTGGGCCCTGATCCCTTTGAGTCTAGCTCCTGAGTATCTGTGACTGCCACACAATGACGCATCTGTCTGAACTCTGCAGTCTTTGACTTGCTTGCCTTTTGGAATGAGTCATTTAGAACATTATGATAAATGTAGCTAAATCCTTAGACTAGGACACATGATCTTTGATCTTTAATGTTGTTCATCTATGACTAAACATTGCAAAATATACAAAAGCCTGCGCTCAAAGTAATATGGCATAGGTTAAAAGTAGGCCGAGCTTCATATCTCTTTATCTTGTCCAATTGTACTGTTTTGAAAATCAGCTTTACGTATAGGAACAAATGTTACTAGATGTAAGCATAGTAATTTATTTTGGAGTAAGTGAAAAAGAAGAATATTCAAAACAAAATGCATATAGTAGAAAATATATTAATGTACGGTGTGTAGCTAGTATATAAGTTTGCATTGCTTTCCTATATGCCTGCGATAAACATATGGAATTTATATTAGTTGATTGCCAAAATGAATTAACGAGAAATAAATCTAACAAAGTTTATACAAAATTATGTTAGGAAAAAAAATAAAGCAAAGTGAAGGAAAAATATAGATTCATGCAATTAATAATCCCATTATATTATATTAAATAGCATATAAATAAGTGAAGAGAGATTTTATATTTATGGATAAAATGCTCAATGTAGACATTTTTTCAACAAATGTAAAATTGTCATAAATATAAAGTTGTTAGTTGTTTCCAACTTGATCTATATATTGGGTACATACCAATCAAATTACCATCAAGATATATTAGAGATATTCACAACTGATTCTACAGTTTATATGGAGAGACATAGACAAAGAGTATCAAGCAATATTGAAGGATAACAAAGTTTGATAAATTTTTTTGTCTCAAAATACTCTGTATTTTAATGATAGATGCATATCATATCTTTGTCAAAACATATTTTGCCTATTTTCATTATAAATATTTACCTTTATTACCTAGTTAATATCCTAGTTTCTGTTTCTTGCTCCTCAAAGTGTAAAATACTTGCAAAATGCTGTTAATGCTAGTTTCAGTAGACAAAGGACAACTCCAAGCCCACCACCATGTCAATATCTCTTCAGCAGCATCTCCAGGTCCCACTCTGGTCCTGCCTCCTTCAATCAGATATTTTCAAGCATTTTAAAAGTCCTTCAAATCTTTTCATCTTCCTTGAGGTGCAAGGTGATGCTCAGGAGTCACTTCTGGCTTTGTATTTGGGAAACACTCCTGGCATTGCTCAGGGGACTGTGTGAGATCCAGGGTTTGAGCATAGGTCAGTCACATGCAAGAAAAAACCCTTAACTTTTTGACCCAATTTATGACCTTTTTTTACTGAATGTACAAGTTTTCCTTTTTGGGACATAGATCTATATCTATAGTTTTATATATATATATATATATATATATATATATATACACACATATATACACATATATGTATATATATGCTCACATATATAACTATCAATATCTTTTTAAAACTTTTATTACTTTTGCATATGAACAGCAAATACAAACTTCAAATAAATAAAGATTTAGCAAAACTTTTAAGCAATCATTGGGAAGAACCAAAGAAAACGATGAATGGGAATCTTTGAAAACGTATTATAATTAAATGTTTCTAATTAAAACTAGAGACAGAGGAGCAGACAGCAAGCCTAATGACACTATGAAAAGAGAGGAGTGGGGCCAAGCTCCTAGGAGCTCAGCAGGTTCTATGTCCTCTGGTCTCTCTGGGTAATTATCCTGACGATTGAGCACAGCAGGGCTGAAAAGGAGGCATGAGTGTCTCCTGAGGTGCACATCTTAGGGTAGCCAGAGTTCCCAGGGAAGGACTCCTCCAGCCCACAATTTTTATTCTCACACCATCCGTGGGAGGATTATGACTGTTTTGGGACTCACTGACTATATCAGACTTCCTGCCTGAGAGTCGATCTGAATTTTATTAGTAGGTGATTTAATAGGACTTTGTCCTTCTGATTACTCAGAGCACTTCACAGGAATCTGGGTTTTTGAGAAAGCTCAACTCTTCTCTTGCTCACAAAGGAGTAGTCTGAAAGTCTTTATCTCCTGGCATGCCAGACACCCATGACGAAGGATCTTCCCCATGCAAATTGCTGAACCTTTCTTAAAAGAGTTCTGGAGGAGCTTTTCTCCAAATTTTAAACAGATAGATGCAGGTTTAATCACAAGACAGGGCTTTTGATGTTCGTGGAGGTTCAGAAGTGAAAAAATGTGTAGTGCACAGACTAAGTTTTTAGTCTCAGAGAAGCATTTTGCAAAGACATGCTTAGAAACTTAAATCCAACCGTTGTTGTTACCTGATGCAAAAAAAGCAAACAGTTTTGATGCTATTGTGAGACATATTTGGAGACGTTTGCAAAGAGGTTTTGCACTTTGAGGTCTCAGGAAGTGAAAAGTGGAGCTTTGAGCCTGAAAAATGGAGTTATTTGCTCCTATACCTTGGGGGACTGCCCTATAAAGCTGTGTGCTTGCCTGGCACAAAGATGGGACGTTGAAAAGCTGAAGATACTCCCATGTATTAATTTATTATCCGTCAGCCCATTAGGGTTTTGCACAGTGCTCGGTTTATGCAGACCCTAGTCTGTACTGAACTCAAGCAAAAACTTGTTGCAGGGCTCACCTAGGACCTTATACTGCTTTTCTGTGGATGTGAGTGGACTCGGTTCTGTTACTACAGTCAGAAATTTGCTGTTTGTTGGTAGCTGCAGAAAAATAAACTAAGGTGTTCTTTTTTAGTGCAGTTTAGGTAGGAATTAATGCGTGGATGAGACAATAAAGATTTCTAGTTCTAATTGTTTTGTCCATGCTTCCTGACTTAAACTCTGCTGGGGTGTGGTCTGGGTACTGGGAAAAGAGTTGCTGTGCGACCCAGCAAATCTGGGGTTGTATAAAGGCACTTCTTGCTGTTCTTCCGGAAACACAGCGATTGATGCTGTAAATGTCACTGCTATTTAGGGAACAGCTAGAGTGACAAAGATACATCCTGGACTTCAAGTTATTGTGACCACACGTGCAACTTGTCTCTGAAGCTCCAGAGGGCCTGATTCAACAAGCCCACCCTCTGTGAGGAAACTCCCAGCATCCCAACTGCCATTCAGAATGTGAAATCCAGGATGTGACTTGTCAAGATGAGCCACTTCAGCATATTGTGGAAATGCAGCTGTCACTGAGATACATTAAGTCTCCAGAGAACAGAATTCAAACTGTTTCCATGGTGGAATGAATACAAATGCACTCAAGTTTGAATGTGACTTTTCCCCTGGAGGGTCGACACTGAATATGCAGGGAAACAAAAATAATTCCAGTCCTTCTCCTCATCTTTGATTGCTAAGAATTTTATGGACAAACTGGTGCACCATATCTCTTGGTTTTTATTTAAAGGCAAAGGTATGTGAAATATTTGGACGCTCTCCTGATTGAGGAAATGTCTTTGCCTTTCTCATTCCTTATTGCATATATAATTACATATCCATGAGGGATTACATCCATAAGGGATTACAATGAAATTGTTTTGAAATAGAGAATTAACTCGCCTATTTTTAAAAGAATTCTTTTTTAAAATTTATTCCTTGAAACTGAATTTATTTTTTTTTCAACATTTTAGTAAATGTTTAGTTCTAACTTAACCAATTAAAAAATGAAAGCTCTTTTTTTGGGGGTGTGGGTCATGCCCGGCAATGCTCAGGGGTTTCTCCTGGCTATGCACTCAGGAATTACTCCTGGCGGTGCTTTTAGTAAATGTTTAGTTCTAACTCAACCAATTAAAAATGAAAGCTCTCTTTTTTGGGGGTGTGGGTCACGCCCGGCAATGCTCAGGGGTTTCTCCTGGCTATGCACTCAGGAATTACTCCGGGCGGTGCTCGGGGACCATAGGGGATGCCAGGGATCGAACCCGGGCCGGCATGGGCCGGCCATGTGCTAGGCAAATGCCCTACCCGCTGGGCTATCGCTCCGGCCCCCCAAAAAATGAAAGCTCTTAACTTGTACCATAAATGTCAAGTGAAGCTCAGTGAATAAGATTAGTGATTACTTAAGCATTTTTGTAACAAGGTATTAACATACTTGGTCCCTCAGTTGTTTCTAAATAGGTGGCGAAAAATCAATTTTTAAGTTGTTTACTTTCCTTGGTTTTTGCATTCATTTTTTTTAAAGTGGGAACAAAGTGAAATTATAAATTCATCATTTAATTTGGTATACCCTTGATAAAGTCATTCGAATCAATTTTACAAGAATATATTGGGAAGTTTTGTCCAGAATTGCACATAGCTACATTGCCAGTCAATATACTTGTTAAATGCTCCTTATACACTTACAATAAATGGAGACTCATTTTAATAATTTAAAGAAAATGTTATACTCCTTATCATAGTCTAAACTAGTGTTTTACTTATTTGTCTTAAATGTATTGCTAGTATTTTATTATTTTTATTTATATTCATATTTAAGAAGTATAATTATTTGTAAGATGCATGTCCCTGCTTTATGTGAAAAATATCCAGAAGTTATCTATCTCCCAATATATGAAAGCGAAATCTCCACCAATAAGTTTCATATTACTGAAGTATGAGATAACCTTGAGACTTGCACATGACATTTTCTAATTGCCCTGACATATTACTCGCCCTTCCTCAATACCTATCATATTCCCCAGATGGCTTAGCCACCATCCCAGCAATTATGAATAATGTTTTAGGTGGAACAGATGTAAGCAATTTGTAATTTTCCCCTTTCTGAACTAGCTTTGTTTTGATGAATCAACTGGAAATTGAAACTTACATAGAATTTCTGCTTGAAAAGAGCAGTGTTTTCCCACATGGGAATATGTGAGAAATTGTAAGCTCTAACTAACTGAAGAGAGAAACAAGCCAGGATTGAAGAAAATACAAGTTGTCACTTAACATAACAGGTTAGGGTATAGGGAGCTTACCTTAAACATGGTTGATCTGGATTCGATCTCCAGCATCCCATATAGTGCCCAAGCAAGCCCAGGAGGGATTCCTGCTTGGGGAGCCAGAAGTAATCCCTCAGTATTGCTGAGAGTGGCCCTAAATCCAAACAAAAAGAAAACATTCCAGTGTAGTCTTACCTTCCTCTGTCTACCGAATGACATCACTGTCACTGTCTCACTGTCTTCCCATTGTTCATCAATTTGCTTGAGTGGGCACTAGTAACATCTCCATTATTCCTGTCACAAGCAAGTGTAACCCAAGGGCATCTGCTTGCTCCAGGGACAAAAGGAGCCCGAAACCATTCTTCAGGTCATGGAACTGAGATCCATAATTGTTACTGGTTTTTGGCATAACAAGTAAATAAAACACGGGTAGCTTGCCAGGCTTTGCCACGTAAAGCCTTTGTCTCCAGCAAAGTTGAAAAAATTAGTTGTAAAATTATCACACTTTATGAAATTAAATTAATTGAAAGCAAACATTACCAAGATGTTATTAATATTCAATTTCATATCTAATCAAAGTGGTAGAATAAAACTTTTGCCAATACAAAAACTATTAGACTCGTGAGGTAATTTTGTAATTATTTTCTCTCTTTAGTGAATCAACATAGTTTTTGCTGAATGAAACCTGCTTACAAAACAGAGGAGAGGAACAAGGGAAATAATGTTTTTAAGAGAGAATACAGGCTTCCCCATAGTGGAAAAAAGCAAAAAAACACAGAGACAAGCAAGTGAGAGAAGCGCTCAAGTGAGAGCACAGACTTGAAGGGCAGGTCTGTGATTATTTTCTCAAGATCACATAGGAGTTCATGAAATGCACATGCAAACTACCTAACAATAATAAAAAGGGAAGAAAAGGAAGTCTGGGTAGGGATGCGAGTCAAAAATAATGCACGTGCCTTGCATACATGAAACCTGGGTTCTATCTCTGGCACTGCCAAAAGAAAGGTGTGTATATGTGAGATGGAAGGACATAACTGCTGTAAGTAACAATGCATAAATCTCCCAGACTAGCAAGAAAATTTATTTGTACAATAAAATTAATGATATTAACAGAATAAATTCAGATGCTATGCAAAGAATGAGGTCTCTTTTTTTTTGGTTTTGGGCCATACCCTGGGGTGTTCAGGGCAAACTTCTGGCTCTGTGCTCAGGATTCACTTCTGGTTAACTCAGGGGACTATATGGGGTGCTGGGGGATTGAACAAGGGTCAGCCTCATGCAAGGCAAATGTACTACCTGCTATACTATCACTCTGGTTCCTGATGTTTTTCAAACAATCATAAACTCAAAATACCTTTATATAGTTGCTGTGACATGTATATTAAGATTAAAGAAGATGTGGGGAAGAATGCAGGCTTCAAGGGCTTTCAGGCTTTGTATCTGAGAGTTCTAGGGTTCCATCCCAAAGAACTTTTGGGTGTATTCATCTCCTTACTGTCCTTGCTTCCTGCAACCCAAAGTAAAGATTATGCATGACTAGATGAGAATTCAACATTAACCTGACCTGACTGGTAATATAGGCATATATCACAGATGTAAGATTATAAAGGAAGATGATCCCCAAGGAAGAGCAGAAGTTTTAGGACAGTAACAGATAGAAATGATCTTAACTTGTTCCTGGCAGTGCTCGGGGGACCATATTGGATGCGGGGATCGAACCCTGCCAGCATGGGTTGGCTGTGTGCAAGGCAAATGCCCTACCCACTGGGCTGTCACTCTGGCCCCTCTTTGTACAAATCTTTTCTTTTTAAAATTTTTTATTTTGGAGTGCTGGGACTCGAATATATTCCAGAGACTCAAATAAATACTGAATGACATAACAAAAGTAGTTCAGAACATTCCAAACCCAGAATTATGACCACATTTTGTAAAAGAAGGCTTTTGGCTAGTGTATATTTCTTTCTCTTTGTAAGTATGCAAAGTATAACTATAGATATGCAGAAAGGACTGACCAACTTTTAGAAGAGAAATTAATATTATGGGGGGTAAAGATCTGCTTATTCTACCAAATCACATTCTATATGAATTATGATGATATTTTAACCTAATATTGTTCATTTAAATAGTCTTTCAGACAATTCTGTTCCAAAGTTACTATAAGCTGTCTCTTGCTTACATGATCTTTGTGTTTTAAAAACAAACATAAGTAAGCAATTAACATCACCAGGTGTCTCCCTAAAACAAAACAAGAAAAAATGTAAAGGTGTAAAAGAGCAGTTAATATAGATAAATAATAATCATATATATATATATCTGATTTCTACAGTGATATATGAATGTACTATGATTTGTCATCTTGCTCCTCGAGGTGTTGCAGGTATGGCTGTGTTGCCCAGCATTATTGGCAGGTGGCAGACAGGAGACAGGCTTGTCTATACCCAGGGCTCTGCCCCGTGGGCACTGGATGGTTGTTGGTCTGACATGGAAAAGGCTGGGCCTCTGGATGAACCCAGAGTCACAGAAGAACCTGGCAAGCTACCCATGGTGTATTTGATATGCCAAAAACAGTAACAATAATGGACCTCATTCACAACAAATGGAAACGTTACTGGCACCCGTTCCAGCAAATCAGTGAACAACGAGAAGACAGGTGATACAAGTGAAGTTATGATTTGTCATAGTTACTATAACCAGTTGCCAGTCTCATAGATTACTTAATTTCTGGAGTCATGTCATTGCCATGTACTTCATCCTGTTTCTAACATGATCAATTTTTGCCAAGGAAAGGTAATTATAGAAAATATTTTCAATGTTTTTTAAATCAATTATTAGACAAAATTCTTGAAAACTTAAGAATTAGGGAGTCCCATATGTGATAGACAACATATAATAGCATAAATGGAACTCTCAAAAGTACACATCAGTGCACTTTTAACTCGTATTTTTTCCTTATTTTAATATTTCTGCATTAGAAAGTTTATTGTTAATATTATACACATAATTCTAGGTAAAATAAGCAGACCATACTCAGAACTCTTTTACTTGTGCTTTTTTTGAAAACCTGAAAGTATTCAGGTTTTAATCCAGATCAAAATTTTTGAAAATTTATTATGTTTTTTTCTACTCTAACTCCATTCCAGTGAGTTACCTTTTTCTCTGTTCACAGAGAATAATAATGGTTTTAATAAATTGTTTAGGCATCTCATTTGCCAAGTATCTCATGTAGGTGGATATTTTTAGGAACTGCTTTAATTGTTTTTGCTTATTTAATTAAACTGTATAGTATGATCTAGAAAAGCTCCTTGTTTTTCTATAAGTTCTATCATTTAGTATTTTTCAAATCTGTATCTAAGTCCCTGAATTTGTGAGTTTGTCTTCAAACAAATTGTGAAACTTGGATAAAAAGGCCTATTTTCAAGCATGTACAAAATAAAGTAATCTCTGAACATATCTTATAGAGTGTTTAAGAATTTTAATGATTTGAATTAAAACGCTTTCTGGGGCCTGAACGATAACCCACCAGGTAGGGTGTTTGCCTTGCACGCAGCCGGCCTGTGCCGGGTTCAATCCCGGCATCCCATATGGTCCCCGAGCACTGCCAGGAGTAATTCCTGAGTGCAGAGCCAGGAGTAACCAACCCCTGAGCATCACTGGGTGTGACCCAAAAACCAAAAAAAAAAATAATGCTTCCTATCTTCATTATTTGAAAGATTGATGTTAAGATAACAAGTGAGACAAAATTAGAGGGTTTTATTTTTTTTTCAGTTAAGAAAAATCAGTAGGGAGTCAGGGGGAGATATTTTAATATTTTATATGTAACCAGTATTGTTCCCAAAACTTTAAATGCAGTTACTCTCAATCCTATAGTCTTTTTTTTCTTACATCATCCCTTGCTTCAATATTCTATGCATATTTGTGCATCAGGGAATTTATAAATGAAATTTGAGTCAGCTCCCCAAAAAGTATTACGTGCATGTATTATCACAAAGAAAAGCAGATGGTCAAGAATATAGTACACATGTTTTTTTAAGCCAACTTCCACAGATTCTGCAGATTTTCTCTCTGCAGATTTTTCCCCCTAAGTATAACCAATCATCAAACAAATGATTTAAGATACTTTATTATGGAAAAATTCTTCTTGAGCAACAACAAGTCATTACAATTACATTTTAATTTTAAGAAAAGTTATGTATGCCTCACCCTCATGATAAGTTTATTGTTATGAAGTCTATGTTAATTATCCCCATCAACTCATATTCTTATTCAAAGTGTCTGAAAAAGTTTCCTCTCATGTCTGAATTCTTTTATATCAGTGCAGTTACAAGCAAGCAAATAGTTTGAAATAACTATTTGTCTAAGGCAATGTCAGGGATGCCGCCAGGGTCCCCAACAGTGCCGGGAAGAGAGTTCCCTTCTACCTCTGAAGCCAGCAGGGAATGGATGAAAACTCAGGAATCAGAAGCAGTTTTAAAATGTTTTACTTATCACAGGTTCAGGCATACAAATCAGCAATAGGAAAAACCCTGTGCTTAGGATTCCCAGCTAGAACCCAGGCCACGTGTAGGCCAAGATGGCAGCCACCATGTGTAAAGGCTCTGTAAAAAGGAGACAAAGACAAGACTCCCAAGAAGAGTGCAAGCCCCAAAAGAGAGCCCAGAGAGAGAGAGAGAGAGAGAGAGAGAGAGAGAGAGAGAGAGAGGAAGCAGGCTGGTTTTATACTCCTGCAACTCAGACCTCCCACTATTATGGGAAGCAGGAAGGGTCAAATGCCCTTAGGTAATTTCTCCCAGGACCTCACCTAGGACCTATTATATGCTAATGTTTTGAGCCAAGATCTGTGCCTGGAAATGCCTTTATAGGGTAGAGAAGGGGGTTTCTGAGATGGCATGTCTCTGTACCAAATACTAATGCCAGTTAAATATTTCTCCAAGCCTTCACAAGAGTCTCCTCTACTTCACGGTAGTTTTGTATTTTAGTTGCCTTTGAGTTATCAGGGAGCCATGCTTGCTTGCTTGGAGGCAAACAGCATTTCTCTCTGATCTAATTATTTAGAGATCCAACATGGCCAGGCAAATATGCTGGTAAGATCTAGCTAGCCCCACGATGATTGTGGTAGCATGAGAGAATATTTATACCAGCCAGTATAGAATACATGGTCAGATAAACTGCCACATTTAGACTACCCCTCTATCTATGAAGTGACCTGCAGGAGACAATCCAGGGCAGATGAAGAGGCTTTTAGGAGTCCTGCAACAAGGCAATGCTCTAAAGCAGTGTGAATTTCAGGGTAGTCTTATTGTAGAATTTACATTCCAAATAGTGAAGCAATGAAATCAGCCTGCCTTTAAAATTTGTGAAGTTTGCATGAAATATCAGTGGTTGGAATCTACCACAGGTGTTTGAGAGTCAAAGGTTAGGTAACACAGAGAAGGGTCCAGTGTGCTAATAATTGTTGGAAAAAGCAGCAATTATTAAATTTGTATTTGCTTTGCATTGATATGTGATTTTCCAGCCTTATTTGCTAATGCAAGCAATAAATCATCAGCTACTTTAAGCCAAACAAGAACCTGACTGAACTCAAGTATTCTAGATTATAATCTAAATACATCTATGATTATCTGATCAAACCTTTTTACTATAGTTGAATCAATTTTGCATGTAAATTTATAATTCATGGAGTCCTGTTACTTGCACTGTTGTTCAGTTCCTTCCTTGGTTCCACAAAGTCAGAGCACATTTTAAGCAGCTGAACATTACTCTTGAAACACCATTAGGAGATGGATCAACCAACTCTGGAAGTTAGGTAGAGTTAGCCATGCTAGTTCACTAGCTCATTTTAAGGACTATGATTGTTCATTATATCAAAGATGCTAAGCTGTACAACAAAATAGAGTCAATTTAATATTGTACATGCTTTCTTTTACTATAAGGAATTTTATATTAAAAACGATATGTACAACTTGTGCATATAATAATTGATACATAGATAAGCATTATAGATAGGCCTTAAATAATAGATAACCTATTTTTTTGGGAAGCCAATCTGGCCTAATTTTATTGTATTTCATTTTTTGGATTTTTAAGTATGTTTATTTTTTAAATATTTTGTTATACCACTGTTTGATATACAAGATGTTCATGTTTGAACTTTGGTTCTACAATGTTCCAACACCCACCCCTGCCCATGTCCCATCACCAATGTCCCCACCTCCCTCCCCCCCCCCAGGCTGCCTCCATGGCAGTTTCTTTATCTCCTTTCTCTTTTTCTCTCTCTCCTTCTCACTTCCCTTTCTTACACATGGCAGATTGTAATATATTCTAGAACATGATTGGTTCCACTTGTTTGATGTACTGGGTCCGGACAACAAAAATGGTGTCTATAATGGTGAGCGAGCCTCATCTGGCTGCTTCCGAGGCCCTATAGAGGTGATGGGCCCACTCCCAAAACCAATCTTGCCTCCTGGGAGCCTCATGGTCAACTGAGCTAAGGTAGAGCTGGATGGAAGCTCTCCCCCGTGCGCTTGAGTCTCTGCATCATTGCCAAGAGCCCCAACGCAGTTCTTGGGCGGGTCACTGGGCCACTGGGATGGGTCAGAGAGGGGAAGGGTACCCCAGCTCCATCTCCAGGAATGCCCGATGACTTATGCTTCCAAGAGCTGCCTACCTGGGCTCGAACTCAGCTGCTCTGAGCTAGTCTTGAGATCAGCATCTCTCTTGGGTGGGTTCTGATGAGCTGTGGGTCCAGACCGTGATAATGGTCGCTATTATGGTAAGAGAGTCTCATCCAACTACTTCCGAGGTCCTACAGAGGTGATGGGCCCACTCCCAAAACCCTTCCTGCCTCCTGGGAGCCTCATGATTAGCTGAGCTAGGGGAGAGCCTGCTGGCAGTATTCCCCTGTACATTTGAGTCTCTTATCTTTCTATCTCCATTTCTGTCTCTGTATTTCTCTCTCTTCTCCTACACCTTGTGACTTGTCTTACAGTTTATGATGAAATTATCTATGTGTATATTCAGTAATGATTTCTAATGTGACATTATAGTTCCTCATTCCCCATCAACCTCCCCATTTGTTACAACTACAATGATCATTATGTTGTACAGATGTGAAAGATTCTGAGAAGGACCTGGTCCTAGCCTACTTTGTTATCTAAGTCTCTTGCATGGCTATGAACTGTTCTTCCTATGTCAGACTATCCACCATCCAGGGCCCACAAGGCAGAGCCCTGTGGGTGTAGACAAGCCTATCTCTTGTCTGCTACCTGCCAATGCAGATGGGCATCACAGCCACACTTGCAACACCTCGAGGGGCAGGTGGCCCGATAACCTATTTTAAATGGTTTATTGTTCACTTATTTTGTCTTATAATTCTTACAATTTTGTTCTTAAGATCTGTACATAGTTTCTTTTTTTTTTTTTTTTTGCTTTTTTGGGTCACATCCGGTGATGCTCATGGATTACTCCTGGCTCTGCACTCAGGAATTACTCCTGGTGGTGCTCAGGAGACCACATGGGATGCTGGGGATCGAACCCATGCCGGCACAGCCGGCTGTGTGCAAGGCAAATGCCCTACCCGCTGGACTATCGCCCGGTTCAAGAACTGTACATAGTTTCTTATTAATATGTTTGACACAGGAATTTATCTCCTTATTAATGTGAAGTATACATGTTCACTAAAACATTTTACAGTGTATTTTAATGATATAGAATCCGCATACTTTATAATTCACCACATAGTGTAAAATTCAAATATTTTTAGTATGTTGACAGTCATGCAACTTTTAATTTAATTTAAAATATTTTTCAACCAAAAAGCGACTTCAAATCCATTTGTAGTCCCTATTTTTTCCTCCACCTTTTTAACTTTATATATTAGTATTCTATTTTAATTTTATTTTAACATTCCACAAGCTGCTCATGTTGTATTTGATATGCCAAATACCAGAAACATTTATATTAGGTCATTCCCATGACCTAATATAATGGTTTGAGGCTCTTTATGTTCCTGGAGCAAGCAGAGGCCTTTTGGGTTCTATTAGCTTGAGACAGGACACATGGAGATATTACTGGGGCCCGCTCTAGCAAATAGATGATGAACAGGAAGATAGTGATAGTGATAGTGAACATTCCACTGTATGGATATACCAACTTTTATCTGTTCATTACTTATTAAAATGTGAGTTGGTTCTACTGTATGCTACTAGGAAAACTGGTGCTTTAAATAACTATAGAAAATTTTGTGAGCATATTTTAAGTAGTCTTCAGTAATGTCAAAGAACCCTACCCTGCTGTAGTATCTCTCTGAACTCATCATTTATTTTTGATGAAAGTCACTTCTAATATATTTTATTGACAAATATTTTCTCCCACTTTTTGGACTTTGTCTGTTAAATTGCTTCCTTTGAACGAGAAACATTTTCATTATTCTCTTTTTTGTCAATTGCTCATTTGGTGCCGCTATAGTCATAAGAATTTATTCCTATATTTCCTTAAATTTTAGGGGCTTGGCTTTTATATTTATATCTGTGATCCATTTTGAGTTATGTTTGCTTATGGTATACTAACAAGACCCATTTATGAATATTTGAGGTATTGTAGATGAGGTAAATTAGAGACCAGGTAGGGGTTAGTCTGATTTTGTGGAGGTCTCACACCTTCATATTTTTCCCTGCAAATAACAGTGTATTTATAATATTCTCCTTACAGCTGCCTGTTGATTTCCTCCTAAAGGGAAAGAGCAGTTAAGGTGTCCATAGAGGGTTTATTCTTAGCTACTATTTTATGAATGCAGTTTATAAATTTAGTTATTCCATATAAAAATATGTTTATGTTATCAGCATTAAGTGACCCATGATAAAAGAAAAGATGGGGAAATTATCATTGATTCTATTAGATTGGAGTTTTATTGACATTTGGATTAAAAAGATGCACTTATTAATATATGATTTAATAGAACATTATATAGCCTCTTCTAGCCCTTCAGCGTGTCATTGGTGAAATGTTTAAATTGTTGTCTAATTAATATTGTTGATACAGAAATGCCAGACTTGGAGTGGGGATTTGGAGTCCTCAACCATTCCTCCATCTCCATGCCAGCAAACCCGGAAGAGAGACACTCCAGACCCACAGTTCCGTCTGCCTGTCAGTCTTAGATAGTACTGGATGTTAGGATCAGGTCCTTCCCAGGATCTTTAACACTTATACACTGTATATACAGTTGTAGGCAGGTTCTAGCCATGGCCCATCATCCCAGTGAGCCTAACAGAAAGCCAGAGAAAACCCATACCATGAGCTCAGTCATTCTCAACATCCAGACTCCACAGCTACTCAGAGCTCCACCCAAGCGAAAAGCTGATCTTTCCCTGTTGAGTTTCATCAGTAAATGCTCAAGATGAGAGCCTTCTACTGAGAGTGTAGCACCTACATTGAGAGCCTGGAAAGCTACCCGTGTTTTATTTGATATGTCAAAAACCAGTAACAATTATGTACCTCATTCCCATGACCTGAAGGAATGGTTTGAGTCTCTTCCACTTCCTGGAGCAAGCAGACGTTCTTGGGCTACACTTGCTTGTGACAGGACATATGGAGATGTTACTGGTGCCCACTTGAGCAAATCTATGAACAACAGGAAGACGAGTATGCAACTGATAATTTGAAGTGATACAGAAATGCAGGTCTAGCATTTCTGATTATAAGCAATATCGTTGAAGTATATTTCAGATCCCAAGGGTAAGGTCTTGATCCTTGACATTGCCTCAGAAATATTCCCTCAGCCAAGTTTTCCCTCAAAGGGAAGCTCCTTTTTTTCATTTTTGTTTTTTGTTTTGGGGACACAACCAGAAGTTCTTCTGACTTCGAGCTCAGGAATCAGGAGTGATTCCTGAGCTCGAAGGGGTCATGTGTGAGCTGGGAATTGAACCCCAGAAGGAAAACACCTTGCATGTTGTACTGTCGCTCCAGCCCCTAAAATCTCTTTCTTAACCTACACACAGTAAAAAGATTTTATTTGGGATAAATGTATGCCTAGGACAAGACAGTTGAATAAATATACAGGCCTGCCAATATTTCATCCCATATGGTATGAATAGAAATTGGGAATAATGATGTAGTTTGACTAACCTCCTTAATGCTATTATTTTGACATTTGATAGAACAGTTTTATACATCTTTAAATTTCTTATGATTATTCTGATTTTATCCCTTCACATGATTTGAGAGGAATTCCTATATATGAATTTAAACTATATAAATGGCTGGCGAGCATCTATATCCAATATACGATTGGATATGTAATAGGTTACATTTGTTGGTTCTTACTCTTCTTGAAATGGGTATTATCACAATTTTGAATACCATCGTTTGAGTATTAGAGGAAATCAGAAACAATGTTAAGTTTATCAGCAGAGTTAACAATTTCTATAATACTCTGTGCAGAAATAGCATGCTGTGTCTGATCTTGATTTATAAAACTAGGAAAAATAAGAAATAAAACCAAATGTTAAGATTATACTACTACTTTAAATGAATGAAATTCTTGTCTCTCAGTCTGAATTCAAATTACATCTGACCTTTTATAAATGAGAGTTTTTGATGTACTAGAAACCATATTAAGAATTTCATTTTATTGCTGAGCAAATTGAGACTGCATTAGTTTAAGGAGGTTGGCCAAGATCACACAGTTAACAAAAAGTACAACTGGCCAATATGTCAGCTTTTCCAGTGCTTTCTTTTATTAACACTACAGTGTCAGCAAGAATGAGTTTAATGAGCACTTATCAGGTATCTACGGCATATCCATCTTTGCCGTGGATAATAAGAAATAAAAATAGAATAATGTTAAACTTGTCTGCAGTATACATTGAGGCTCTTTTACATTTTTTATTTTTTTATTTTATCATTTATTAAATATTTTATTATACCACTGTGAGATATAGAATTACAACGTTGTTCATGTTAAGAGGTTTCGGTCACATAGTTTTCCAGCACCCCACCCTCCACCAGTGCCCATTTCCTACCACCAATGTCCCCAATTCCCTCCCCCTCCCATAGCCTGCCTAAATGGCAGGTTCTTTTATCTCTTTTCTCTCTCCCTCTCTCTTTTCCTTCTCTTATACATTGTGGGTTGTACTACATACACTTAGAGGTCATCATGTGCATTTTTTTGCCTCTAATGCTCAGTTCTAGGTTGGTATTAGCCCTTTTAACATTTATTCACACATGTTCCCTTCTCTGTCTTACGTAACCTCTGACTCCCACACGTTTGTGGTAATTTCCACTTTTGGTAAGACCTCCTGATCCACATTTCGCCTGACATTGGATTTTGGTGTTATAATATGCATGTGTATATATATCTTTGCATGACATATATGCATGCAAATAAATGCAGTCATTCTATATCTCTCTATTTCCTTCTGACTAATTTCACTCAACATGATTATTTCCATGTCCATCTATTTATAGGTAAATTTCATAACTTCATTTTTCCTAGCAGCTTCATAGTATTCCATTGTGTAGATGTACCAAAGTTTCTTTATGCTGTCATCAGTTCTCGGACATACGGGTTGTTTCCAGATTCTGGCTATTGTGAATAGTGCTGCTATGAAAATAAAAGTGTGGATTGTGTTTCCGCTGTGTGTTTTTGACTTCCCAGGGTATATTCCCAGGAGTAGTATGGCGGGTCAAAAGGGAGCTCAATTTCTAGTCTTTGGAGGAATGTCCTTATTGTTTTCCAAAAAAGACTGTACCGGGCAACATTCCCACCAACAGTGAATGAGTGTCCCCTTTTCCCCGCATCCATGCCAGCACTTGTTGTTCTTGCTCTTTTGGATATGGGCCAGTCTCTGTGGTGTGAAATGATATCTCATAGTTTTGATTTGCATCTCTCTGATGATTAATGATGATGAACATTTTTCATATGTCTTTTGGCCATTCGAACTTCTTCCTTGCTGAAGTTTCTGTTCATTTCTTCTCCCCATTTTTTGATGGTGTTGGTTGTTTTCTTCTTATAAAGTTCTACCAGTGCCTGATATATCCTGGATATACCCCTATCAAATGGGTATTGGGTGAGTATTCTTTCCCATTCTGTGGACTCTCTTTGTATCTTGGTCACTGTTTCTTTTGAGGTGCAGAAGCTTTTTAGCTTCATATAGCCCCATATGTTTATCTTTTCTTCTAGCTGTTTTGTTAGTGGTGTTTCTTCTTTGAAGATGTCTTTAACTTCAATTTTGTGAAGGGTTTTTCCTGTCTTTTCTTCAATGTACTTTATGTATTCAGGTCTGATATTGAGATCTTTAATCCATTTTGATCTGATTTTTTGTGCATGGTGATAGACAGAGGTCTAAATTCATTTTTTTACATGTAGCTGCCCAGTTTTCCCAGCACTACTTGTTGAAGAGGCTTTCCTTGCTCCATTTCATACATTTTTGCTCCTTTATCGAAGATTAATTGTTCATGTATTTGAGGCTGGTTGTCAGGATACTCAACTCTATTCCATCAGTCCACAGGTCTATTTTTATTCCAATACCATACTGTTATAATTACCACTGCTTTGTAGTAGAGTTTGAAGTTGGGAAAGGTGATGCCTCCCATCTTCTTTTTCCCAAGGATTGCTTTAGCTATCCGTAAGGGTTTATTATTCCATACAAATTTCAGAAGTGTTTGGTCAATTTCTTTGAAGAATGTCATGGGTATCCTTATAGGGATGACATTGAATTGGTATAAAGCTCTAGGGAGTATTACCATTTTGACAACATTGATTCTCCTGATCCATGAGCGGGAATGTGTTTCCACTTCCTTGCGTCCTCTTTTATTTCTTGAAGTAATGTTTTGTAGTTCTCTTTGTAGAGGTACTTTATGTTCTTCGTTAAACTGATTCCTAGGTATTTAATTTTCTGTGGCACAATTGTGAACGGGACCGTGTTCTTAATATCCCTTTCCTCTCTTTCGTTATTTGTATATAGGAAAGCCACTGACTTTTTGGGTATTGATTTTGTGCATTGCCACTCTATTATAAGCATCTATTGTTTCTAGGAGTTTTTTGGTAGAGAGTTTAGGGTTCTCTAGGTATAATATATGGCATCTGCAAATAGTGATAGCTTGACTTCTTCCTTTTCTATCTGGATGCCCTTAAATGTCCTTTTCTTCTCTGACTGCTATGGCAAGTACTTCCAGTACTATATTGAATAAAAGAGGTGGAAGGGGGCAATCTTGTCTTGTACCTGATCTTAGGGGGAAGGCTTTTAATATTTCCCCATTGAGAATGATACTCGCTATGGGCTTTTGGTAGATAGCTTTGACTATCTTTAGGAAGGTTCCTTCAATTCCCATTTTATCTAAATGTTTTATTTCATTATTTTTTCTTAGAGTTGAAGTATAAGTAAATGATGAATTGGAATTCACTCTAAATAAAGATTAACTACAGTTGAATTTTGGGGGAAACGTTCATGGGACTGTGAGCCAGAAAGAAGTGGGTTGGAGGTTGGATCTGCAGGATGCTGGGTCACATTTGGCTCTGATAGGGCTCACTTCAGTCTGTGCTTAAGGTTCTCCCCAACAGCTATCTGGTAACTGTGTGCGGTGTTAGGGATCAAATAATGGTCTGCCATAAGCAAAGCAAGCACCTTGAACCCTGTCCTGTCTCCCCTACTCCCCTAAGGAATATATTTCTCTCTTTTCTATAGCCATTATTAAAGCAGGAGCTTGTTCTGAGTTACAGTTGGTGATTGTATCACCTCTTCTCAGCTCAGTATATATGGACATCAGGTCAGTTCGTTGAAATCCATCTTAATGTGTATATTTATCTACATCATAAATGTTGGAAGGTGCTACAAATCAGTAGTTCTTTCTCCTCATCAATATCTGTTGTTAAATACTTCTCAGTACACCATATATAAAGTTGATTTGCATTGTAAAACTGGATGTCAGTGTACTCCCACAGGCATGAACAGTTCTCTCTGTGAAAAAGAGATCAAATCTATGCAGCACATATCAGTATTGTCCTTGATTTTGAACATTATGTGAAAGTACTTTGATACTATGAAGGTGAATTCCTATATATTCATTGCAATAACTAGAGCTGTGTGTTCACTAAAAAAAATGAGACACTTAGCGACACCTCAAGAACACAGGTAGTGGAAAACAATTTGGACATTCCTCCAAAGACTAGAAATTGAACTCCCATTTGACCCAGCCATACCACTCCTGGTAATCTACTCTGGGAAACCAAAAATACGCAGCGGGAACACCATCCCTACTTTTATGTTCATAGCAGCATTATTCACAATAGCCAGAATCTGGAAGCAACCAGAGTGCCCGAAAATCGATGACTGGAAAAAGAAGCTTTGGTACATCTACACAATGGAATACTATGCAGCTATTAGGAAAAATGAAGTTATAAAATTTGCCTATAAATGGATGGACATGGAGAAGATTATGTTGAGTGAAATTAGCCAGAAGGGAGAGAGTTAGACACAGAATGACTGCATTTATCTGCATAACATAAATATATATGTACATATTAAGATACCAGTATCCAAGGTCAAGTGAAACATATATCAGGAGGTCTTGTCAAAGGTGGAAATTATCACAAACGTGTGGTAGTCAGAGGCTAGGTAAGACAGAAAATGGAACAGGGTGCTAACAATTGTCGAGGGTACTAATGCCAACCTAGAACTGAGCATTAAATAGAGGCAGAAAGATACACATGACAACCCTTTAATGTATGTTCTGTAATCCATAGTCTGGAGGGGAAGGAAAAGAGAAAGAGAGAGAAATGGAAAGAAATAAAGAACCTGCCATGGAGGAGGGCTGGGGAAGGGGGGAGAACTGGGGACGTTGGTGGTGGGGAGATGGGCACCGGTGGCGGGATGGGTGCTGAACACTGTATGACCAAAACCCAAATATGAACTTTTTAATTGTATATCTTTGTAATTGTAAAAATAAAAAAATTTTAAAAAAGAATTATAAAATAAAGAACACAGGTAGATCTGGAATTTTTAATGCTGCATCAACCTGGATGTGTGCCTGGCAAGATAAAAAAAAAAAGAGTTGAGATTTATGAATATCAGTTCCTATATTGGATAGCAGATAATACAAATATGAATCAAATAGAGATCTCTTGCGAGGTGGGGAATATTGTCTGTTCCCTTCAAGTCCTTAATATGGAAGGCTCTCTCATCAAAGGGCTTGTAGAAAAAAAATAGCAGAAGATCAACTTGAAATTATGATTTCCGCTTTTATTTTAACGCTACTGAAATTACTTCTAAAATGTATTATTTAAAGTTTATTTATTTATTTATTTACTTACTTACTTGCTTATTTATTTTGGCTTTTTTGGTCACACCCGGCAATGCTCAAGGGTGAATAAATGTCGAAAGGGCTAATACCAACCTAGATCTGAGCATTAAATACAGGCAAAAAAAAAAGCACATGATGGCCTCTAAGTATATGTATTGCAATCCACAATATGTAAGAGAAGGAAAAGAGAGAGAGGGAGAGAGAGAGAGAGGAGATAGAGGACCTGCCATTGAGGCAGGCTATGGGAGGGGGAGGGAATTGGGGACATTGGTGGCGGGAAATGAGCACTAGTGGAGGGAGGGTGCTGGAACACTGTGTGACCAAAATCTCCAAACATGAACAACGTTGTAATTGTAATCTCACGGTGGTATAATAAAATATTTTTAAAAAATTAAGTTCATGGAATTTCCTCTCCTTTGATATAAGGTCACCGACTCTGGCATTTGCAATATAGTTAAGTAAGTTATATATTGAAACCACAGAATATTTTGTGACTTCAAACATCTTTGAGAGTGTGATTAGGGAAAGTGCAGTCTTTTTTAGTGGTGGTCAATCTTGCTTTTTGCAGGGAAAAAAATCACAAGAATGTCATGTTCTTAAAACACATCAGCATTATATTGAACTGATGTAAAACATCAGGTAGATCTTTACTTTTATGTAAATAAACTCTATGTTGAAAATGGTCTCAAGGATTTCTCTTGTCAATTCATTTTAACTAGAATTGAAATCATACAATCCAAACCTTTTAATTAAAATTTGGGCAGGGACGATACATCGATATATAGGACATTTTACTTGTATGCTGCTGAAATACAAGAATTCCTGGGATCCAACGTGATTCCCCAAACCTTGTTAGGAGTGATCCCTGAATTCAGAACCAAGAGTAAACCCGCACATTGCTAGGTGTGGCACAATAACTTAATTAATGTAAGTAAAATTATGTAGAACCATGGAACAGGGGATTAGTGGTGCCAGGGATCAAACCAGGGTGAGCTCAAGCTAGAGAATCATTTTCACCTCTACTATCATTTCCACCCCCCAGAAGACTGTAAGTTCTGAAGTACTGAAGTACAGACTCTGGAGCTCATGCAGAAAGGAGAGAGGGAGATATGATAAGAAAGGAGTGACTGCTTTGAAACAAAGTTTTGTCTTGAAATGTTTGCCCTGCTGTAATTTAAGTTTTTACAAGAATGTAGTTATTTCTTGAGGGAAATTTAGACAATATGAATTCCTGTTCCAGTGACCATTTTACCCCTTAGATACACAGGTCTTCACTGACCTTAGTTCTGATGCAGTGCGTGTTAGACAAAAGCTATTTTCTATATATTTTCACAAAAACCTTCTTAACTATTTTTGTGACTTTATGTTTGAAATAACATCTGCTTATAAACTGATGATAAGGATTAAATCTAGAACATTAGAAAGTTTTGCTGTTAAGTTTTCTGGTTCACAATAAGTGCCAAATAATTATGATACTAATTTTCTTTCCTTTCAATTAGTTGCTATAGAGTGTTCTTGTGTTAAACCTCTTGACCTTGAGTTTTATTCTCTAAATTCAAATCCAAGATATTGCCATTTGGTACAAAATACTATTTTAAGAAATATAAACATTAAATTTCTTACAATTTCTGGTTTTATAGTTAAAATATGAATTAGTTGTATTAAGCAGCTGAACTATAATGCTTTTGCTTTCTAAAATTAGTGGCTTGAAAAACACTATTTTGTTTTAGGGCCAGAGCTGGTCATGCTCAGTACTTTTCCTGGCTCTGCACTCAGCACTCCTTTTTGGGCTCAGGGGACCATATGGACTGCCAGGGGTATATTCCCAATCCAACTGCTCTGAAATAAACATAATTTTACTCATCAAATTGTTATCTGGTTGTATCATAAGATAGCATCTGACTTTTATTCTGAGATAGAGTTCTGGTTTTAAATTCAAGAAGGATTTATTGCAGGAAAGTGGACTTTTGTGCAAGTATCACTGATTGCCTGCATTAGCACATAAAAGAAGGTGAAAGTGAAAAAATGGGAGCAGGGAGAAAAAACTAGACAAAGAGTGTTACCCTCAGTTTCATGGAGAGGTAATACTTGAAATAGAATTTGGGTCTTATAAATAGGAAAATGCTCAATCTTCAATGAAATGCTTTGTTTCTCAATTAATGAAGCATGTCTACTGAGGTTAAATGACATGACCCCATTTTTCTAGCTGTTTCCAAAATTACCATGTAGCTTCTAAGTGAGTCGAGTTGCATGGAAGAATGAACTATTTTCGTGTAGATAAAATTATATTGTTGAGATTCAGATATCATGTGCAGTAACCACAACCTTATCTATGTACCCTCACTTATTATTTCATACCATTATAGTGTCAAAATTATTAATATTAACCAAGTTTCAAGGAAGTGAAATAGCTTTCCCCAAATAAATAGACATTATTACACATATTCATACCCATGTCTTGTAAGTAAAAATATAGTCTCTTTAGCCCTTTAATTGGTGTATAAAAATATTCCAAGTGTTGAATTTGTTTAAAATATGAAGCAGTAGCATATTTTGGAGGAAGAGTAAAGAAAACATATTATCAAGCTAGAACAGAGCTTCCATGCTGAGAAATTAGTTTATAAAACCGCTGCAGCTTTACAAAGTCAGAAAGCTCCAACTTACACTTAAAAATTCAAAGGCAGGTTGGCTTCATACAAAAGAACAGAATATTAAGCTATTAAAATTAAATGAAGGAAAGATGAAAGGAAATCAATAAGAAAAAAGGGAAGGGAAGGAAGGAGAATAGAAGTTATATATGGGGTAAAACAAAAGCGAATTGATACATATATCCCAGGAGAGGGCATTGGCCTTACAGACACCAACTTGGTTTTGAATCCTGGGACTCTGTATAGTCCCCCAAGACAGCCAGAAGTGATCACTGTCTGGAGTAAGATCAGAATACTGCTGGTGTGATACCCCTCAAAATCCCCAAACTCAAAATTAATAAAGCTTAAACTATAAAGTAGCTAGAGAAAGTAACTTACGCAGCATGCTGTGACAATGGCTGTCTCCTTCTTCATGGATGATAGGCAAGTTCTATCTCACTCATTTTGGGGAGGGCAGAAAAAATGTTTCCTTTTACTCCTTTACTTTCTTGGCTGCTAGCAGCTCTTTCAATTTTTTTTTATTATACCATTGTGAGATGTATAATTACAAAGATGTCGAGGTCTGTGTTTTGTTCATATAGTGTTCCAGCACCCATTCTCCACCAGTGCCCAGTTCCTACCACCAATGTCCCCTGATCCCTTCCCCATCCACCAGCTCAATTTCTAGTCTTTGGAGGAATGTCCATATTGTTTTCCAAAAAGACTGTACCAGTCGACATTCCCACCAACAATAGATGAGAGTCCCTTGTACCCTGCATCCACGCCAGCACCAGTTGTTCTTGCTCTTTTGGATATGTGCCAGCCTCTGTGGTGTGAGATGATATCTCATTGTTGTTTTGATTTGTATCTCTCTAATGATTAGTGATGATAAGCATTTTTTCATATGCCTTTTGGCCATTCAATTTCTTCTTTTTGGAAGTTTTTGTTCATTTCTTCTCCCCATTTTTTGATGGGGTTGGCTGTTTTCTTCTTGTAAAGTTCTACTAGTGCCTTATATATCCTGGATATTAACCCCTTATCAGATGGGTGTTGGGTTTATATTCTTTCCCACTCTGTGAATTATCTTTGTATCTTGATTACCATTTCTTTTGAGGTGAAGAAGCTTTTCAGTTTCACATAGTCCCATATGTTTATCTTTGCTTCCAATTGCTTTGTTAGTAGTGTTTCATCTTTGATGATGTTTTTAGCTTCAATATCATGGAGGGTTTTTCCTATATTATGTAATAAAATATGATGTATTTTATGGATTCAGGTCTGATATTGAGATCTTTGATCAATTTTGATCTGACTTTTGAGCAAGGTGTTAGTGCATGTAGCTGCCAAGTTTCCCAGTACCACTTGTTGAAGAGGCTTTCCTTGCTCTGTTTCATACTTTTTTCTCCTTTATCAAAGATTATATGATCTTGTATTTGAAGATGTGTATCAGGATACTCAACTCTATTCCATAGGTTCACAGATCTCTTTTTACTCCAATACCATGCTGTTTTAATTACTAATCCCTTATACTACAGTTTGAGGCTAGGTAAGATGATGCCTACCATTTTCTTTTTTCTTATGAATTGCTTTAACTATTGTGGGAGTTTATTATTTCAACTCAAATTTCCTGAGTGTTTGATCAATTTATTTGAAGAAAGTCAAAGAAAACTACAAAACACTGCTTCAATAAATAAAAATATACATGAGAAATGGGAACACATTCCCTTCTCATCGATTGGGATAATTAACATTTTCAAAATAGTAATACTCCCTAGAATCTTATGCAGATTCTATACAGATTCAATACAGTCTGTATAAGGATACCCATGATATTCTTCAAGGAAATTGTTCACAGCTCTTGCCTTCACTCTCACCCAATGTGCTAAACAATAACTAAATAGGGGGTGGGGGAAACAAATTTAATTTTATACTTAGGAAGCCACTTTTGCATATGACAAAAAGTGATGTCTATAACTTTTTGGTGTAGTTTTTTTTGTTCTTCTTTTTCCCCTTTATTTAAATGGGGGCATTGCTCAGGGATTACTCCTGATTTTGTGTATAAAGATAATATCTGACAGTATTCATGTGGTGCCAGGATTTGAACTATGGTCTACCATGTGCAAGAAAAGCATCTAATGCACTGAATTATTTATCTGACCCTAATATTTATATGTTATGTTCTACTTCAAATGCTGATATCTCCATAATGCTTATATTTCTGCACTGCTTTTAAGATGTCTGTTACTTGAAAAGTAATTGATTTTCTATTTACAGTGTTTTATACAGTGACCTGAATCAGATGATAATAGAGTCCTTGCACATCTCTAACACTGCTAGGACACATTTAGGATCACTTTGTCTTCTTCGTTATTTTACTTTACGGTTGTTATTTGAATGTCTTGTGAAAGTTGCTGTGGTATTGTGTCCATGACCAAGCATAGTTGGGTGGGTTTTTATGATGCACTCCATAATTCAGAAATGGAAACTTTTTATAGATATAGCATTGGAATCACGCATATTATAATGTTTTATACCCTAAAATTGATTTCCCACTAGTTACTGGTTTTCTCTCCTAAGGAGTAAGATAAGCAAACTTTTTAAGAAACTAAGCTACTTTATCGAGTTACACTGTAACAGCATACATATCACAATTGCAAAATTGTAAAGAATTACTTATTGTTAAAAACACTTGCTTTCTCAGATTTCATGGACCTAAGTGATAATCCAGTAGGTAGGGCACTTGCCTTGCATTCATCTGACTTAGGTTCAATCCTCTGTCATTCCATATGGTCCTCAAACCTGCCAACATTTATCCCTGGGCACTTACACATGTGGACCAAAAAATAAAAAGCAAAACAAAACTAATCAACAACAGCATAAATGTGGAGAGAACTTTCAGGCTGTATCTGTGTCTTCAAAGCCTTTAAACTCTGCCCCTTGTGCTGAATTATTATTTGGTTTCTTTGCAATGCTAAGAATATATTGACTTTCATTTCTATACGCTCAGTTATAGATTATGAGAAAACTCTTAGATGATCTTTTCTAACAATTCATTGTGGATCTTATTTTGTGAGAAGAGACTTTCTCAAAATACTTATGGTAATGAAAGGAGCACAGTCTGTTTCTCAAAACAACAAGGCTTTTTGAATTTAGTAGTCTAGATGAATTTGTTCTTCTCTGAAAATCTTCATAAACCACTTTTTAGTAAAATGGAAAAGTGAAGAATATTATAGCAAATCTATCTCAAGGGCTTAAAGATAGCATGAGCACAATCAGTCAACTTCTTTCTTATTTTAAGATGACAATGGTTATGTTTCCTCAAAGAAAAGAACCACAGTAACAAAAAATTTTAAGAACAATCTTTATGGGAGTTAAGGATGTAGTCCAGTAGGGTGGAACATATGCCTGTCCTGCATAAAACTCATTGTTTGATTTTTGGTCCTGTCTGAGCACTGCTTAGTAGAGTCCTGGTGGCCTAAGAACCTCTGAGTATGAGTCTGGTGACCTCTGAGTAGCAGAGCAGGGTCAATGGCTATGCAAGACTGAGAACCCATTGATTCTGTACCCAATACCATACAAATGGTCCTCTGGACTCCAAATCCCATTGGGGTTGGCCCTTATATAAATGAAAAACTCTTCATCAACTGCATTGCATTTTTATGGAGCAATCTGGAAAACAAGAGAACATGTAAAGCATTCCTCTTATTTTGTATTATTATTCTAATTTGGGGTCACACTCAGCTCAGGGCTAATGCCGTGCTATATGCACAGGGTTTATTCCTGAGCAGTGCTCAGGGCCCATCTGTTGTTCTTGGAATTGAACTTGAGCGCAGGTGCCTTAACCCCTGGACTATCTCTACTGCCCTGTATGCCCCACCTCTTTTATCTATTTCTCCTCAAGATAATGGTTTTCCAAGTGAGCCTTATTTTTTCCAAAGGCAGTAATAACTTACAGATGTAAATACATTTCAGGCCAACAAAGTTGGGTAAATATGATGAAGGTGAACATTTTGGAGAACTGTATTGTTGTTTATTAGCAAATAGTCTAAAATTTTTCTTGCATTAGAATTTTTCCTCTACTTACTAAAACTTGAAATTTGACTTGAACACTGATGTGAAAGCGTTGTTATAATTTATGCAGTACATGTTTGTTTGAATTTCTCATTAAAATATTAGATATTTTGAAAATCTCTAGGAATAATTTTGTTTTTTTCTTAAAGGAATTATTTCATCTCAGCCCAATCACTGTACCATTTTTACAGTTATAGTTGCCCTTTCTAAAGAACACTCTACTCTGTATTGTATTACTGCTAGCTGCTAATTTATTTTGACTATGATATTCCATGATATTATTTACCTATGCTACATATCTCTTGACACTAAAACTGAGCAAAGAAATAAAGGATTGAAAAATAACCAAATCAATATATGAAATGTTTTAAATGCTTAAGACCTAATCTTCAATAGTCTTGTGATTGTTTTGAAGAAGGATACATGTCAAATTAAATTAAATTTAATTATCCATGGTATAGTTGCACTAGGCTATTGTATTTCTCTAATTTTTTTTCTTCTATGTCTGTCTATGTGTGTATTTTTCAGTTACTGGCTGACAAACAAGGTTCCCATCAAAAGGCCCAGCACAGGTCTTCTCATGTACACACTGGCCACAAGATTCTGTGATGAAATTCACCTGTATGGATTCTGGCCTTTCCCCAAGGACCTGAATGGAAAAGCTGTTAAGTACCATTATTACGATGACCTGAAATATAGGTACTTTTCCACAGCAAGTCCGCACAGAATGCCGTTAGAATTCAAAACGTTGAATGTGCTCCATAATAGGGGAGCTCTAAAACTGACAACAGGAAAGTGCGTAAAGCAATAAGGCACATTGAAGACTTGCAAGCAAACTGAATAGGCACTTCTTTTCTGAAGATGCTTCCTAACGTTTGAGAAGAGGATCCCAAACTAGATTGCGTTTCAGCATCTGCCAACGAACTGAAAGGAGATAAAGGACATTTGTGAGAAATTCACTACCAGCTGATGAAAAACCTGCAAAGTGCTCTAAAAGTTAAACATTTTGACTTCAAAGGTCCTAGTAAGTGCCACTTCCACTAAGAACACAGTTTGAATGTATAATCAGTAGTGTTTACAAGATCCAACCATGCACTTGTCATTACTCAATGAAGCAAATATGTTCATCACAGTTGGGCCGCCATTGCAATGCCAAGCACATTAGAAGAAGAACCTAGGAACACAATTCAGCCCTTGGGGAAATCTACTAACCGTTGATAGTAGAAATCACGATGGAAACAGTTTGAGCAGCGAAATCTGTTAAGATTTGAATAACTCAAACCACCGCCTTCAGTCAGGATTCTAAGTCTGATCATGAATTTAATTTTTTTGTTGCTGTTTTTGTCTTCTAGATTATATTTTGGTTTGGCTATTGGGGTGCTTAGAACCCCTTTCTGAAATAAATATGAGTGAGACAAATGACTTTTCAAGTTATCATTTATCAAGGTCATATATCTTTTAAGACACATTCATGAAATAAGTATAGACTTTTCAATTTTGAAATCCAGATATTCAATGGTGTAGAAAGTACCAGTTTAATACAACATGGTTGATTTAGTGGGGACAAACTGTACCATTGGTACCAAAGATTATTACTGACATTTCTAATCAGCCAACTCTTTTCCTTCCATGGAAATACATTACACTAGCTGAGTGAAAGTTGTCCCTATATATTTAAGATTTTCCAAAACCAAACTTAGTTCTATTTTGAGAGAAGACCCTACCACTCTTCCACTTCAAAATCCTTTGGAAGCATTTTGTGTTTTATAATAAATGTTTTATTGATAGAACTGTGTGACTTCCAGCTTCTAATAATCCAGTCATTCTTCAAATGGAAAGACTGGCATATTTTTTACAGCATTGTTAAATGCTCTTAGTGCCAAAATAACATGACTAAGGGAATGTTGTCTCCATAACAGAGATGAGTTGTAAGATGGTTAAATAGTGAAACAAATCAGGAGTTCACTTTCCAATGAATTAGATTGACCAACTTTTTGTGTGCGTGGTTAAACCTAATCTCATATCATGCTAATGCATCTTTTAAAAAGTCCAAGAAATAATTACTAAAGTGACATTTAAAAATTTAGCTTGTAACATAATTGATGAATAAGAAATTTCTAGTAAATTTTAACCACACTGATAGGACATTTTCTAATTGTGTCTTTGGAAAGTAAAACTGTGTCACTTCTGCATTTAGTCTGAAACAACTTCTTGTTTCTTAAGTCTGAGGGATAAGAAATAACTTGGAGAATATGCCACCATGCATAAGGCTATTTTAGTAGCAAAGTTCTCAATATATTAGTCAAATGTGGCTTTATTATTTTCTGAGGATACAAGTGTCTGGAGAGAACAAAGTGAAATCCATAAAGGAGATCCACGGCTAAAATTCAATGTGTACTTTTATCTTATATCTTATCTAAAATCACAAAATAATTAGGTGTGTGTTTTTAAAGTAAAGTTGAAAAGTCAGTTTTTTCTTAACAAGCCAACACAAGTGGTTTATAGAAGCTTAATTTGAATAGTTTATGGGTCAATTGTTTGAGTGGCCTTTAAGTTACAGCCAATAAATATTAGACATCACAACAATTCATGCAAAATTCATACAAAATATCATTGAAGGTGTGTAATAAAAAAGAACCATCAAGGCTCCTGTTCACATTTACTGCACTTTCTATTAGTCCACTCAAATGAATTTAAGGCCACAGTAAGAGTATACTAGCGATCCGCTGTTCTGTGCATTGGTGTTTATCTCATAGATGCATTGAGTAGTGCCTTTTTAGCTTCCCATTGCTATACTTTGTTTTCTCTAAGTATGTTGCCCAGCTCTGAAAATGTTCAGCATATGAAAGGGCTTCAGTATAGACTGAGACTTCTTTTGTTCATCTCAGGGAACTTTCAATACTCAAGAATGAATTAAAATAAAGGCATTTAGGGTTCAGAGAAGACAAACTTTATAAGGCCATTTCATCCTTACTGTCAATATATTCACCTCTCATCCCCTTCACTAACTACTGTGGCCATCTGGCAGGGAGGGCAAGCGATCATCACAGGCCAACAGCTAGAGTTAGAAGTAAGGCTAAACCAACAAAGGGGTAATGCGGATCATGATAAAATCAAATTATAACTACCAAGCTGAAATATCTGGGTTAATTTTTTTTTCTTTTGGAGCTCTCATATCTTTACAGCTCATATTTTTACTGCTTCTTTCATGATTTAACCCTATACCTGGCAGTACTCAGGCAGCTGATTATGATATATTCCTGCTCTTTAGAGAATGTAGCTGTTACCATGCTATTGGCATAAATAGGCCATGGAAACATTTCATTATTACACAGACTGTTCAATGCATAATATTAAGTTATAAAGTTAAAAAAAATCAGCAACAGTTTTTCTAGGCAAATCTAATGTTTCAGCCACAGAACTGCTGAAATTACTGTGGAAGTTTTTTCTATCTGAAAGAAGGTGCTGGGCATTGAAATGTCTTTATGTATTGTATATCGTATGAATTGTATATCAATTGCTAATGGGAATTTCTACATACATGCTTACAGAAGCAATTTATTTAAATAATGCTATGGGTAGTGTATATACCAACTAGTTATTAAGATACAACACAGGAAAAGGGTAAACAAAGTAATTTATTATTAATTGAACCAGTTAGTAATGATGCACACAATGTGGTATTTGGTCCATAGAAGAGTTGTTTTCAAGTGGTTATTGTTGGGAGTACCTATATTTGTGGAAAGGGAGTAGAAAGACTCCTGTATAGTTAGTTGTTACATCCACAAGTTAAATTTTTTCTTCATCAAACATTATTAATATACCAATGTTTTTAAAATTGAGTGACTAAGGGTTATCATTTGTATTTGATAAAAGGAAATCCAAATAAAGCCCACCTAGAAATAGATATTTTATTATGTGTGTGCTCTAGGTCTACCTATATAATACAAATAGAGATGTGTGGTACATATATGCAAGGTTATATATGTGTGTCTGTGTGTGTGCAAACCAAGTCTGTAACATACACACAGTAGGTTTGCATTATGGTAACATTTTCAGGGGCTGCATACTGAAGCCCTCTGGAGATAAGACCACTGTAGAATAAAGAAGTTCTTTCGAAACTTCAGTTACTAACCTGCTTCAGGAGGGTTCTACTTTAAAATTGAATTAATTCTATGTTTTTCATGCCTAGAGTTACAGTAAGAGTCTGGTGTGCCCACTCTTACAAAGAAAAGGAGAGAGAAAAATGAAGAAACAAAAGTCTTTGGGCTGGCAATGTAGTTGAATTGCAATTTTCAGAGTGTGGCTCCAGGCCAGTGAAGTAGCACCTTTTAATAAATTCTATTTCTTTGTGTAGGTGAAAGCACAAGTGTTTCAAATGTACATAACAGGAAAAAAGTTTACAGAGATGCATTGCTGCACAGGATAATTGCTACTGAGTATTTCTTAGATTACTTGTGAAATTGGAAGCTGAGGTTTATTCTGTCAAGTTCATTTTGTTCAACACTGTCTCCGATTGTTTGTGTATAGCAATGTTTTACCATTGTAAAATTATAAAAATAAATTAAATAGTTTTTTTTTAAGTTTTTTCTCATTCTGTTCCATTCAAAATTCTCTTCTCTTCAAATCCTGGATTCCATTTTATAAATCAATACAGAGCGATCACTTAAAAATCAGACTTAGTGATATATTTCTCCCCTGCTGCCTCACCCCAGTTCATGGCAATTTGGCTAACCATTGATTTTTAAAGCATATACATCAGAATAAATTAAAAAAATTACACAAGCCCCATAAACATCAGGGAATCCTTGGGAATATTTTTGTGTTGTGTATTCTCTAGTGGTTAAGGGAATGGAACTTATACAATTTGCAGTTATCTTATGCCCAATTTACCTTCCCAATTGATACATTCAATTTTTGTATCCAATTATATATTACATATTTGTACAAAACTATATTAGACTTGCACATCTATTCAGTAGCCAATGCATTCTTACAACCAGTCGGGATATCTTTACTGCTGCTGGTTGCTTTTGCCAGCTTCCTGGCTTAAAACAGCAAGGTTTCACTGCAGACTGTATTCTATGGCTGCCGTTGAGTTGTGATTTCAGTTGCAATTATATCCCCTAGACACTGTTTGCAGTTCACCTTTTAGGAGATGACTCTCAGAAACACATGTGCAATCTTCTTTCTGGGCATCCTGGAACAAGAAAGCATGTTTTCAGGTTCTACACCATTTTCTTTATTTAAAAAAAGATTGCCTGTTTTCATGAGATTACTTTTTGCATTGTACATATCTGAAACAATAAATGGTTAATGGTGGTGAATCAATATAGATCATATCTATATTTGCATAAAGATCTTATGGTTTTAAAGATCCATACACAACATTTAGTTGCTCTCTTTCCTTTGGATGTGATATCATCATGAGCTAAGAGATTGGTACTGCAAATATTATAGTTTAACACAGAAGCTTAAGCTAAAGGTCATCAGTCTTGCTGAACGTCACGCAACAGTGAGAGAGCTTTACCCAAGCAATTTGTTTGACTTCAGTATCCACCCTCTACATCACCATATTTCATGTCACCTTTTAACTGGCAAGAATATATCCAGGAAATTCAACAAGCTATTACTTAATGAGTAAAAATATTTATGTGCAGGTAAGTACAGGAAGAAAATATAATTTGAGTATTGGAGAAGTCTAATAAGATAATTCCTGTTCCCAGATTGAATTGATCTTCAATTATAGGAAGAATTTTACCTTCTAAGTCAACACTCTTTTCTGAGTGGTGTTGGATATTCATTGCCAATGTTTGTTCCAAATTATTTTCCATTATTTTTTTTTAAAAGTGTGGGGAGCACACCAGTGGTGCTGAGGGCCTGATCCTAGCTCCTCTCAGGAGTCACTCCAGGCAGCACTCGGGGGACAGTCAAATATAAGGCAAGTGGCATACTTGCTCGCTCTACTCTCTCCAAACCCCCAATTTCTATTTTTTTTTTTTCATGCAAGCTAGATTACTGTTACAATAGACTCTTACGTTATGTACCACAAACTATACTACATTGGCCAACTATTTAAAAGTATGGTTGGTTATGAGGGTCCTAAGTAAATATTTTGATTGAGTTGGATGTTTAGCTTATTTGTTAGCAGCTCTTTACAAAAATATATCAGAGTTAAACTGTAGATTACTAAATTTAGTCATTTTTTTTTGAGGAAGGGTCACACTTGGCAAGCTCATGGGTTACTCCTCACTCTGCACTCAGGAATTACTCCTTCAGTTCTCGGGAACATACAGATTCTGGTGATTGGGCTTGATTGGCTACGTTCAACTCAAATGCCTGCCCACTGTACTATCACGCCAGCCCCTAAGCTTAGTCATTTTATATTGATTTTTTAAAACCTAATTTGCCTTTTTCCTGAGAACAGGACTAACCCAGTCTCCAAATTTAGGAATTAGATTAATGATTTTCTTTAAATGCCTGTTTCATTTATTGCCAGGCCAATATTCATGACATAACAATACCAATATACTCATTTATATAAAATGAAATATGATTTCATCATTCTTTAAGAATAACTTTTTATCTTAAATTTCAAACAAGTTGCATAAAACGTTTATGCCTCTTTTTTTAAATATATATGTTTATTTGTTTATTTATTTATTTTTGTTTTTCAATCACCAAGCTAAAAATATTTACTGAATGCATTTTCACAAAAATGTGCTAAGTCATTGACAATTCTGTCTTCCAACATTCAAAAAAATCACATAATCATAATAAAGATCTGTGAAGTTTTGAAGTACATGTTTTTGTTTTTGTGCTTTGCAGGTCTGATAATGTTGTATATGATTTTTACAAAGTATGAACTTATGTGTTATGGAATATACTTTGAATAATGCATCTGGATATAAGATAGATATATCTTATAGTCATATATAGCATATGTAACGTAGATATGCATATATGCATATATACTTATATATCTTATAGTCACATATATCTTATAGTCAAATATAATATGTAAGGCATATATACATATGTATATACACATATATGTATATGCCTGCATATATGCATATACATGTCGTACATAGTCATGCATATTATATGCATGACTATAAGATATATATCTATATAGCTTATATTATCCAAAATAATTTTAGAGAGAACAGGTAAGAATTTCGGAAGGAAATCTTGCCAACTACTTTACTCAGTGCATTTTCATACTATCTTAATATTTAAAATATGACAATTATTTAAAACCAATAAGTTATGTATTTCATTATTTTATATGAACAACTGTTTTATTTTGTAAAATGTTAATATATCATGGTGTCTTTCCTAGGGAGCCCAAGCCTTCGCATTACTTATATATGAAAGGCACACAATTCAATTAGCTTTGAGGCATTACTTAGAAGGAGAAGAAAAAAAAATAATGCTATGAATTGCTAATTTGCATACTCTGAAACTACTCGGTATATTACAGAAAACTCTCCTTTCACCAACTGTCCAGTTTGACTTCCTTCCTTCACCCCAGACTCCAAACACCACACAGATGGGCTATCAACTGGTACATCTGTCAGTGCTGCCAAAAATGTAAACACTCTCAGCTGGTAGCAGATGTTTTGCAGGGAAGATGGCTACCAATGGACCTGTTCTGCTTTGGAATTCTACTTAGTTGATCTACATGATTGGCCAGAAAGTCACTATGATCAAATAGTTTGTTAATCTCTCAGGTAGAGAGCTATAACAAGTTAGGTGCAAACTCAAAAGTTTGAGGCTTACTATATACATGTGGGCAGAAAGGTTTTTGGCAAGGATCTCCAAATAAGCTGAGACTGTTGTTTGCTTGTTTCAAGGCCACACCCATCAGTGCTCGAGGCTTATTCCTCACTCTGTGCCCAGAGCTCGTTCCTGGCAGGCTAAGTAGATCTTATGGGGTGCCAGGGGAGAAAACTCAGAATGGCCACATGCAAGTGCCCAATCTGCTGTCCTATCTCTCTCTGGCCCTTCAACTTCCTTCTTTTTCTTTTTTTAGCATGTTTTTGTTTTGCTCTAAGACCCGATTTTCAGATGTTATTTAAAGGTAAAAGATCATAGGATTAATAAAAGAAAATTATGGATGTGCCATACTTTCCTGTGTTGACTATTCTATTTGCACTCTTGTGAGTTATCATTATATTTGTACTATTCATAGTTTTCAGTTCTAGTTTATCAATGCAACAGACATTAATTCATGGGAAATTCATTTTAATTATGGAGGTGCTGGTGACATGTTTTTCTTATGTTTTCTGTACTTGTTTAATATATCCGCATTTGCAAATCTTGACAGTAGAGTCTAAAAGCAGTTTGTCTTCTAGGTATCTTTGTTCAATATTCAGAAAACAATTCTTTGTACTAGGTGCTTTTTTAGACAATAGGAATATCTTTCCTCATGCCTGTCAAAATTTAGATGGAAGAGTCAAGCAAATAAATTAAATATTCTTTATTTTAAAAGACTGTATTCTTGAAATATTCAGAGATGTGCATGCATATGAAAGAAATTGAGCAAAGGACACGGTTTTGTTGAGCATGCTTTGTATGCAGGTGGCAAAAATCAAGACTACCAATACCTTATTAACACAGAATACCCAAAATCGTATTATCCTAAAATGCTAGCATAACTAGTTCTATCTGTTGACATAAAATGGTTCCTCTCCTGACTCCTAACCATATTTCCTCCCAAATCATTGTAAGTTGAGAGTTTAAATTAAAAATGAAGTCTTATAAACATTTATCATCAAGACAACATTACTGCAAATCTACAGAAATTATCCATTTACAAGACTGTCTAATTACAAATAGCTCTATCTCATACAGAGCTTGAATTAGTGTTTCAGGCTTGAATTAGTGCACCACAAAATGAGTGTATCTTTTGCTTGCTTCCAAGTCATGATATTTTAAAGAAATTTATATTTGTCACTTCAATATATGGCTCCAGATTCTCATGACTTTGATTCTGAGATAATTTCAGGATTTGAAAGTCTACCAACCCAGATTTGACAAGGAAAAGAATGTAGGAGTTCTAATGTAATTTGCTGATGAATATGCCTTGTCTCTATCCATTCATGATCCTCTCTTTATGTTCTTATCTGAAAAAGGTGTTTTTATAAGATTTATTTTCCACACCTCTAGAGAGCTTATTTTCACTGAGCTTTTAAAAAATCAGTAGATGTGTTAACATGTAGAGCAAATAATATAATTAAGATATATGTAGAAGAATGCCTATTTCATCATACTCATCATGTGAGTTACCTATAAAAATAACTTACATAATTTTTTATTCAAAATCTTGTTTGGGAAAATTATACCTAGAACCAAAAAAATGTGCCTGAAATAAGACTGCCATTGAAGAAATATGTCTCTTCAAAATGTATGTGTTGATATTTCATCTAAGGCAATGGAAGTGAGAAGAATGATTCCAAATGAAATTTGAGTAGGTCCAGAGAGGGATTCCTAATAAATGAGATTATTGAGTGACCCTTGAGAACTTCGTCAACACACACCATGGAGAAATGGATGCCTACAAATCAAGAAGCAGGCATTTTGCACCTAGCAAATCTGCTGATGCTTTGATCTTAGATAAGCAATATCCAGAAGTGTGGGAAACATTTGAGAAAGACCATCGTTTTCTTGCAAACATATGGTCTACTGTATTTTGACAGCAAAATGAATGGAACACAACATAGGGAAATTTTAACAGGAGGAGCGCCTATATAAATATGGTTTTATAAAACATTTTCCTGCTTGCTCCTTTTATTGGCTAATGAATGCTTCACTCTACTCAGATGGAAGAAATGTATAAGGACCTCAAGATGCTATGGTTAAAAAAAAGAAACAGCATAAGAACCAATTACCCACTAGAATTTTCCCCATGAGTCATAAATACCCTGACCTTCTGGACTGTATATTAATTTTTATTTAGTTTCCATAGGTGTTCCCAAGTATATGCTACAGAAGCACATAGGGGAAAATGTGAGAAGTGATAATTAACATGTTTGACATGAGGCAGTGCATAGCGAGCATTATTTTTTTTGCTTTTTGGTTTACACCTGGCAGTGCTTAGGGATTTCTCCAGGCTCTGCACTCAGGAATTACTCTTGACTGTGCTCAGGGGACCATATGGGATGCCAGGGATCTAATCCAGGTCATCCACATGCAAGACAAACACCCTACCTGCTGAACTATTGCTCTGGCCCCACAAAGCATATTATTTATGAAGATTTAACTGGCCTTTAGGAAAGCAGAAATGAGTGGTTTGTAAAATATTTAATATAATTATTCTAGTACATCACCTCCTGCCACCTGCCCCTTGAAGTGTTGCAGGTGTGGCTGTGGTGCTGGGCTGTGTCGGCAGGTGGTAGACAGGAGACAAGCTTGTCTAAACCCATTTTGCCCGTGGGCTCTGGATGGTTGATGGTCTGACATAGAATAAGACTGGGCCCCCTGGGATGAACTCAGAGCCATGGCAGAATCTGGCAAGCTCCCGCAGTGTATTCAATATGCCAAAAATGGTAACAATAATGGACCTCATTCTCAACAAATAGAGATGTTACTGACACCCACTCGAGCAAATCGATGAACAACAGTAAGGGTTTGCTCTCATGAGCTGGGGAGAGACTGATGAACAACAGTAAAACTGTATTGATGCATATCTTTGTAATTTCTATGAATCCCAATCTATAACTATCTCTCTAAGTTGTTATAGGCTACCAACTAAAGAAGAATTTATATGAGAGGTCTAGTTTAACAACTATGACCCATTTTCCACAAACCATTCTAAGTCATGATTGGGACTCAATTGCTTTCTTCTTTTATTTGGTGGAACTGGTGACTAAAATTGTCTGATGAGATAAATTTCTCATTATTGAAACATCAAGCAATTCTGGGTAACTCATATTTTATATATATGGGTCCAAGAGATTCTTATGTAACCTTATATACAGTAGAAACTTATGTTTCTACCATCAACAGTACCAGTTACCGTTGCCAGAAATAAATCCTTTCCCCTGCCTCTTGTCTTAGTTATTGTAAGCAAGCCAGTTTTGTGACATAATAATCATAGTTTCACATTCTATGAAAATTTATTTGTATTTCCTGGAAGCAGTGTTTCCCCGTTAGAAGTCAACATGTAATTTTAATAGTCTAAACTAACTATGAGAGCAATGTTGGACTCGGTCGGGGATGGCCGAGCCCCTTACCGGGAGGTCAGCTCCATGGGTTGCTTCCACATGGGGCCATCCAAGCAGCACAGCTATGGGTCTGACCGAGTCCAACATTGCTCCAAGGGTTTGCTCTCATGAGCGGGGAAGAGAACATGCTGGCGGAACTTCGGAGTGGAGTTTTGGGCCCTGCCCTTTCCTCCGCCTCCATGCCAGTTGCCCCAGAAAAGAGAGAGACCCACCCACGCCAGACTCAGCTAATTTGCCACCCCGGAAGAGATCCAGACCCATCCACTTCAGACCCTCAGCTTTGCTGCTTGGCCGGCCCCATGTGGAAGCAACCCATGTAGCTGACCTCCCGGTAAGGGCTTGGCCATCCCTGGCCCTGGCGGAGTCCAACATTGCTCCAAGGGTTTGCTCTCATGAGCTGGGGAGAGACAATGCTGGCTGGACTCAGAGTGGAGTTTTGGGCCCTGCCCTTTCCTCCACCTCCATGCCTGTTGCCCGGGAAGAGAGAAACCCACCCACACCAGAACCACATGTCCCTTGGAGTGCGGCGCTTTCTGCGGTGCAATATTTTTATAGGCTACTGAATTTTGCATAAAGTTCTTCCCAATTTCTTTCACATTTATACATAGTAAACTGTTCTAGACATGTTTTAACTGATACCAGTAAGCCTGGCAAGAAGCCAGAGCAAAGTACACATCATGCAGTTAGTCATTCTCAACATCCAGACTTCATAGTTCCTCAGAGCTCCAACCAAGAGAAAACCTGATCTTCCCCCTTTAAGTTTCATCAGTAAATGCACGGTTTGAGAGCCTTCTACTGAGACTATGCCACCTACATGGTAAAAGCCTGGCAAGCTACCATGTTTTATTTACTTTTTATGCCAAAGACTAGTAACTATTATGGACCTCAGTTCCATAACCTGAAGAATGGTTTCGGGCTCCTCTGTCCCTGTAGCTAGTAAATGCCCCTGGGTTGCACTTGCTTGTGACAGGACTAATGGAGATGTTACTAGTGTCCACTCGAGCAAATCGATGAACAATGGGAAGACAGTGAGAGACAGTGAACTATGGGAGTCATATACTTCCAAAATGAAGTAACAGGAGTAAAAAGAAAAGTTAGTGGTACTTTTATTGGACCAGCACAAAAGATATTGACTACAGTTTAATGAATGCTCCACATCTTAAGTCTGGTCATTTCATCAAACTGCATGCGTTCTTGGCTCTGAACTGTCACATTCCAGAGCAGTTTGAAAGTCATTCCATTTTCATAAGCTCTCGGTTGGTAAAATATCAGTCCTTTCAGGTTTAGGTCAATTGGGGAAAGTTTTTACTCATGGATAGTCCATCATCACGCAAGCCATACTCAAGACTGATTGCAACATCTAGAGGGAGATTTAGTCATTCTGGTCCAATAGGTGACAACACTGATCTACTCTATAAGGTCCCAAATCTCCCTGTCCTCGGGATTGAATAAGAGTCTGAGTCAGTTTCAGTGCACCCATTGTGCAATTATTCTTCTTCTACCCTTAATTGAAAGGTGTTGATCAGAAAAATATATTGTGCTTATTAGGTTCCATCAGCGTCTTCCCAAAGTCACTTCCAGAATTGTCTTCTTCTTGATGTTATCCTGGTACCACAGAAGACAAAAATCAGTAAATAAAACTCAAACTACTCAAGAAGGAGGGACCCACATGAGCCCTGAGCACAGAAATAACACAAAACATTTGCAAGATAGAAATAATAAAATTAGTAACTACACACTAGGACAACACAAGCAAAGGATTGTGTCTCTGCTGGCATGGTCTATGTGGGGGGGTGGGGGGGGGTCAATAATAAGATCTATTTTACAAATAAATAATACCAAGATTGAAAGCAGAGTGAAAAGGTCTAGTCTAATCCTCCACCTCTTATTTGTTTTATTTGGGACATTTTTTAATTTAAGATTATTTGTTTACTCTGTTTAGTAAAAACCCTTATAAAGTCTAGTAGATAATTTGTGATGTGGTAGTTGACAGACAAAGGTAAGAAAACTGGAGGTGTGCTATGGGATGTGGCATAACATTATTAATTTATCACAAAAGGTAAAATTTGAAACATTAAATATATAAATGCATTAATATGCTTAGAGTAATACACACTACTAATAAAAATAATATTAAGCCCTGGATATTTGCCTCAAAATTTTACCACATTTTTACATTAAATGATAAATTTTAATGCAAAGCATAAACTCAGCAACATAATAATTTTATATCATTTTACCAGTGATTTGTCTCCACTCATGATATCGATAGAGTTCTTTGATGCTTTTTAAATATTGCACTATTTGATTTATTCTACCACTATTTAGTATTCTAATGTGTGGCTGAAAAATTAAAAATCTTGTCTGCTATAATAATCACATGAAAGTATAATTTTCAGACAATATTCTGTCTCTATCTCTCCAAATGCAAAATTGGAGTTTCTCTACATGTATCAAGACAGATTCCACGTGCACACCTGTATGACTCAAGTCAAGGAGTCCTGTTAATTACAGGCTGATGTGCCAGGTAAGCATTTTCGTTAGTGCAAACTTTAACTATATTCAGTCCAAAGGAAACAGGGAGCAAGAGAAGACGGACACACATAGGGTGTTTTGGACCCTGACAGCATTAAATGAGCTATTATAGAGCTAAATGCAATTTTACATTTTTCCTTGCTTATCAAGCCTTCAGTTCTTGTATCTTCTTGTCTCTCAATCATATTCCTTGATACTTCAATATTATGAAAAAAGAGGCATTCTAGTCATACTAAAGTGTTTTATCACCATTCTTTTTCTATTTGTCTTCATATTAGTAAAGCATCTTTCCTGATATGCACTATATATTAGTTGTCCAGTACTTATCACATTTGTCTTAGCTCAAGCCTTGATCTATATCTGCATATCAAGTTACTATCCAAACTTTATTATTATCACTTTCCTCACTTTCTATTGACTTTGCCAAACAATTTGGGGTCAGAGATAAATAATGTATCAGTTTAACCTGCTATGAATATGTCTTAGACTACCTAGTTCTAAAAGATCTGTGATATAATTTTTAATTACTGTGCTTCACTGATTCCAAGGCACACATATTTTAATATTTTAACATACCTAAATTTATAATGCCACTGAACAATAGTGTGTAAGAGTAATGTAATATTTGTTTAGAGTTTGTTTTAATTTTGCTTAAAATAGAGTCTTACAACTGAGCAAGCATTTCACGCTAAAAAGATATAATGACAAAAATTCTTAAGGTTTGAAATGATCTTCTTTTGTTGTGTTTGATACTTGATGAATATTAAATATGATAATGTGACAGTAAATGAATTATTAGCCCTTAATTAGTAAAGACCAGATTTTTTGGATGCATTATTTTCAAGAGTAGTTCCTTAACTATATTTTTTATTCACTGTTAGCTTTTCACATAGAAGAATCCTACAATAGATATATCAGACTTAAAAGTTTTCAAAATGCTTTTCCTAGGATTTTTGATAAAGGAAAGAGCATAGGAATCTTCTCTCATCTGGGATAATAATACACAATTCACACTGATTTACAAATGAATGAAAACCTTTGATCATTCTTTTCTACCTTAAACATTGAAGTAAAGTGAAGATTCCACTATAAGAAATCACTTGATCACTTGATATCCTGTTATTCATCGATTTGCTCGAGCGGGCACCAGTAATGTTTCCATTTGACCCTATCATGTGCCAGTGTAGCCCAATGGCATCTGTCTGTTTCGGGGATATTAAGAGCTTCGATCTGTTTGTTTAGGGTCCTGATAAGGAAGTCTGACCATCTTGCAGGTGGGTGGTCACGCGATCTTTTGGTGTCCCGTGGGATCCAATCGGTAATGGCTCTAGTCCAAGGGTCGTCTCAGCTCACGTTATATGACCAGCCCATCTGATTTTCGATGTTCTGGCAGATGAGACAGCATCCTTGATTTTAGAATAGTGACAGAGGTTGGACTCGGAATTCCCTCTCCCACTTGAGTGAGGCGTGATATTCAAGCATGGCTCTTTCGATTCCTCTTTGGAATGTTTATCTTCCTGACCCTGAAAGAGTCCTTAATACTATAAGAAATAGTGGAAGAAAATCTTTATGTATTTTCAATTAACGTGGAGATAAAAAAAATCCTTTTCAGTCAGATCCATTCATCAATGTACTTTTTAACGTCACTATTAAGTTTAAGTTAGAGTTGTTATGTTTTCACAAAAGGAAAAGACATGAAGAAATAAAAAATTATTTTTCTTTCTTTTTTTAAGAAACTAACTTTGCTCAGCAGAAATATGTTAATTTTAGGGAGACACTGGTAGTCGTTAATGTGGGGGGGAAGTTTGGCCAGTTTCATGTGAGTGGAGAAGTTAAATGTAATCTAGCTTGTTCAGCCATCCATGGCTGGATGCTAATGGTTGTGTGAATCATTGAAAGAAGGAGGGAAGGAAGAGGGCTAGGGACAGTTTGTACCATAATATATAAGTCCCAGACAAGCTTATCTGTATAACAGACACATTTGTTTCAGCAATTAAAAAAGAAAAACACCTAAAACATTAAGCAGAATACAGTTTCATTGAGACTTTTATTCGGAGGTAATTGACTAAAAAAGTACTTATCTCAATAAGTTCTTTAACTTGCTTTGCCATTTGCACATGAAATTAATTCATAGTAAGGTGATTGTATAGCAATGCATAGAAAACATAAAATTTTACATTTTGATAAATAGATGACTCTTTAATTATTATAGTAATATTGAAAATTTATCTAATTCATAGAGTTAAAAATCAGTGTGCTACTCTTTATGTTCTCCAGAAGATATGATATAATAATATTTCTTCCAATTATGCATTACTTTGAGAAGACAATTAGTTCCAGGAGCCATGTAGTTTGTGAAAAAAATGATGTCCCACCTATTTATTTCTAATTAAGATGAAAAGAATTCTTTGACATGTTGAGTGTATTTAGGCATAAAATTGCATCCAATTGACATTAAATTCACATTACTGCATTTCCCCAGTGTGATCTTTCAACAGATATTTGTTGAAATGCTGACTGACAACCTTTTCCTAAATGTCATTTCCTTTTCTGCCTCTGATTTCCTTGTACCTCCCTTCACTTTAATTTCTCCTGAGCACCATTCCCAACCACTTTGCTATTCTGAACATCAAAACTCATTTAAGAGCTGAAAACAGCAAGAAAGAGCATTCTTTTTCCCAGCACCTTTTCCCACTGGCATGTGTAAAAGGGAAAAACTAAAGACAAGAAACAGTTGGTTCCATCACTCACAGGCTATGAAGATTTCTGAGAGCCCATTCCAATTGTCTTAAGACTTCAGGGATGATGGGAGAAGGGATTTGCAGTGCTGCGTGTGGAGCACCTGAGCAGCTGGTCCTTGTTCTCTGCAGCTCTAGGAAGCCAGAATGTGTTGGAAGGATCCAGTTCTGGCTGTCCTGCTTCTGACATACAGGTCAGGAAGCAATGAAGCCTGTAAATGCAGCTAATGGCCCTTGCACACCAGGCGGCTTCCTAGCAATGCTCTGAAACCAGGCTCCTTTCTGCTGCATACAATGCTCCTGAACTTCTCTGCCCTTTGCTCTTTGGGAAAGCCAATACATAACAAAGGAGTTCAAAGAAAACTTGCTGGCTTCATTGACTTTTCCCCAGGTGCCTCCTAAAGGCAGTCAGTCCACATTGTCAGTGGAGCTCCCTCTAGGACCAACTGCAAAGTCAGTGCTGCAAACTAGTCCTACACCGGAGGCAGGAGAAAAAAAAGAAAAGAATATTTGACTTCAAACCTCCCAGCTATTTTCATTAAAAGATAAATCTACCTCAATCTATTTTGAGCCTGGGTTTTTTATATCACAATAGCAAAAGGGCAGTGTGAAAAATACTTTATTTCATCGAGCACATTTTCCTACCTCTCCTTCTCAGTCTATAAATGCATTTAGCAAGTCTAAAGGCAATTGGAATGTCTGTAGCATGTGGCAGCTTTGCAGCTGATGAAATATTGCTCAATAAGGTTAGAAAATTCAAGATCTGACTTTCCGAGGGAGAGCGTCTATGTTCATTTCTGGGAAGAGAGCAGAAGACAACTTACTATCCATCTGAGTCACTTCAAGTGAAGTGACAGCATGATCAAGGGCTATGTGAAAACAAAATAAGCAGCAGAAAGTTACCTACCATTTCAAAGCTGTATTCAGCACCCCAGAGAGTCTGAATCTCTTTGAGTAGGTGATGGGCGAAGAAATACCTACCTGCAGTAAGGAGATGTTTCTCAGAGAATCCAGTCCTGTCCTCCCTGGGAACTTCAGCAGCATGGTTTTGGTGCTCAATTAGGAACACAAGAACGTGTTTCCCTCTCTAATGTGGATACTCCTCTCTACTAGAGTCCTCCCATTGCTCCCTGGCCCCAGTGGATTGAAGGAATTGATAGACATTTTTCCAGGTCTCAAAGAACTTCATCATTTATCTCTTACAAATGAATGCACCTCTGTTGCCCATGAACTCATAGCTAAGTCATCTTCCTATGTCTCTTTGTACTTACTAAGATTTAGTTAAGGCAATTAAGAGAGATTCCTTTCTGACATTCCTAACAAGCACAAGTTGCTAAAATATCATGACTCAGCCCACAAGGAAAAAGCAGCAGTGCTATTTCCATAAGTCATGACATGAAGTCAACCAACTGGCAGAGATACGTGGTAGACTGATGGTGCCAAATGTGAAGTAAAAAAAAATGAAATTTTCATTGTGGAGGTGGTGACGCCTACATACATATAGATGAATAAAGCTGAACTCTGGAAATTCCACAAAACTGCAAATAAACTGATAATAAAAATATTTTAAGAGCTGTAAATCTCTTTTTATAGTCATATAAGTAAAATAAAATAGTTTGAATAATTCTTTGTTAATACACATTTAAAGTAATATTTAAATCCATTTAAAGTAGATAAATTCTACAGTAGATATAATTTAGTAAGAGTAAGTAGAGGGGAATTAGGAAAGATTTAAGGGAAAATATGAATAGGCCTATAAAGCTATAAAAGTGTTTAACAAAAAAGGGAATATTGGTTCTCTACTAGAAAATATCATATTTGGATAGTGCTTAAGTATCAACATTAAGTAGCAGCCTATTATAAAACTTATTATAGATAAAACAAAATCACCTGAAGAGACATAGCGGATTCTATAAAAATGAGGCACTATTTCATTATAGAAAAAGTAAAAATCCATTAACAAGCTGAGACTAAGCAGACTTTTCTCTTAGTTGTTCATTTTTGTTTACTTTTGGGGGGACATACTAGGCAGTATTCAGGGCATGTTCCTGACTCTGCACTCAGAGATTATATGGGTGACAGGAATCAGGCCCAGATCAGCCACATGCAAAGCAAAGACCCTCCCTGCTGTAATTTCTCTCTGCCACCAAACATATATTTCTTAATCTTGTTGAGGGCAATTATATGTACTATGAGTTACTGCTCTACCCACTGGCAAAGTGCAGAGAAACTTATCTTTCTGTTAATGAAGTTCTTTTAATACATTTTACAAAACTGGTTTTAATGCTATGAGGCATGAATTTCCTATGTTTTCACCTGTCCATGAAGCATTGTATTGCTTCTTCGAATCTGAGTGTAATCTAACCTGATAGATTCTTGGTGATATGTTCATTTCAGTATTGTATTAAAAAAAATTTCCTGCCATTCTCCTCTGACTATGGAGTCTCTTTTGATGGGTATTCTGTGAATCTTATGATCTTTCCTTTGAATGTAAATTCCTTCTTTATCTTTTTTTGCTTTACAGCAGTCTGTCTCTCTCTTTTGACTTTTATCATTTTGATTACCATGTGTCTTGAACTTTTCCTATTTGTGTTTTATGTAAAGCAATCCTGGTCCTTAGAGGTCAATGCCTGTAGTCTTCAATTCTGGGAAATTCTTAATGATTTATTTAACTAGTGGTTTTTCAGAAACTCTGGCAATTCCTATGCCTCTCTTGATAAAACCACACAGTTCTTGATGTGCTGTTTGTTTCCTTTCAAATATTTCCCATTTTCTGCTGTTTCCTGGAGATTCCCTTCATCTCATCTTGGAGTTCCTTGATCTTTTCCTCAACTACTGTTCTGCTGCCTGACTTTTAATGGTTTTTTTGTATTTCGCCAATAGTACTCTTCATTTCTGACACTTCTCATTGTTGTTTTCTCATTTCTAAGATCATAATGTCTTATGCTTTTCAGGCACTTGTGCAATCATTTCTTTGAGCTTATTAAATATCTTTGATTGTGGCATACTAAAATTCTCTGAGAGTTTACAGAACTTGGTTGTTCTGGGAGAGCCTTCTTATTTTTTGTTTCTTTTTTGCTCCTTCAACATGGTGGATTTCAACACATTTTGTCTGTCAGTTTTACAGTGCTCTTGCTGTGATTAGGGTAAGGATAAATCTTTGTTGTAAGCCATGCTGGGAGTCTCTGAGATATTAGGGTGAGATTATGCTTTTCCTTCCCTGAAGAGTTTGCATTATGTCAGATGTGTCAGGTAGAGCTGTTATGACTGCATAGGTCGGATGATGTGGAAGAGGCCTGCTGAGATGGCAGAGGGTGGGTGCAGAGGCTGCAAGAACCCATTGGAAGGAAGAACCCATTTTCAGCTCCATCTAGGTCTGGAATGTCAGGTAGAAGGTAACCGCACCTGGGTCACAGGAGGTTGGCAGAACAAGCAGGAGATAAAGAGGTGGAACACAAAACTAAAATTTTTGTATGAAAAATCTAGCTATGTACTGAGATAACCTAGGAAAAACACTTTTAAGTTTTATAAAATTTAATCAATTTTAGACATGCTGCCTATCAGCTGTGTGCATATATATGTATATATGTATGTATATGCATATGTATACATATGTGTGTGAGTCATGGTCCATACCTCTTCTCTTTTTTTCAAATTTATTTATTTATTTATTTATTTTTACTTTTTGGGTCACACTCAGTGATGCTCAGGGTGGGACTCCTGACTCTGCACACAGGAATTACTCCTGGCCATCCTCATGGGACCATATGGGATGCCGGGGATTGAACCTAGGTAGGCTATGTGCAAAGCAAATGCCCTACCCACTGTACTATTGCTCCATCCCACATACCTCCTTTGCTCCTTAAGCAATTCACTTACATGACTTAAGTGGCCTTTAACAACAACAATAAAATCTGCAAATCAAGACTGGAAACCTATTTCCCAGTCTTTTGACTCAAAAGGACTGCTTCCTATTGTCAACCATTTCCAGTTAAACCTGATCTTCAATCTCTACCCACTAAATTCTTCTTCCCATTCTTTCCTTAGCAAAGGATACCATCATTCACCCATATACTAAAACCAAAATGTAGTCATATGTTTCCTGCAACACCTTCTTAAAAAATAACAAATGTCCATAAATTATGACTCTAAATGTTTCTTAGGTCCCAGATTTACCTTCTATCTCTTCCCAACTAAGCTTTCACCTGATTAATAAGAGCCTTTTTGCTTGATTTCCAATGCTCACCTGCATTTTCACAGTGAAGCAGATTAAAAGAAAAAACAATGGTCATGGAGATTACCAAGCTTAGTAAAATCAGTCAGAAAGAAAAGGACATATATAGAATGACTGCATCTAGGGATATAAAAATAAACCTTTATTCTACTAATTGCTGGAAATGGTAACACCAAACTAGAACTGAGTATTAAATGTAGGCAAAAAAAATAATGTATGTATGGCATGTCACAATATGTAAGAGATGAGAGAGAGGAGGAGGAGGAAGAGGAGGAAGAGTAAGAGTAAGAGGAAGAAGAAGAAGAACAAGAAGAAGAAGAACAAGAACAAGAAGAACAAGAACAAGAACAACAAGAACAACAAGAACAAGAACAAGAAGAAAGCCTGCCTAGAGGCAGGTTGGGGTGGGAGGAAGGAATCTGGGAACATTGGTGGTGGGAAATGTGCACTGGTGGAGGGATGGGTGCTGCAACATTGTATGACTGAAACCCAATCATGAACAGCTTTATAAATTTTCATCTCACAGTGTTATAATAAAAATATATATAGTGTTAAAAATAAATAAAATAAAAAATAAAGTGCAATACAATAAAATATACAGATTCTGTTCTTCACCCATTTTTTTAAAAGTAGGACAGATTTTATTATGGAGGTTTTAAGATGGGGAAGGAGTAGGGAAAGAGATAGAGAGAGTACACATCTCAAGAGGGGAAATGAGGGCTGCTCCAGAGGCAACGAGCAAGCAAGCCTCTACCCCCATTTTTATGACATCATCATTATCATCTGACAAATTAAGGAATCCTTGACTTGGTTTATGAAAACTTCCATTATATAACCTCAAGTATATTTCCCATTATAGCTTATTTACTCCTTCAGAAATTCAGGCATTCTAATCCATAAAAGTTGAAGGGGCACATTGAAAACATTTTTAATTTTCTATGCCAATCTACTTTCTTTAACCTGCTCTTGTCCATTACTCAAAGTAATCTAAATATCAGTCACTCCATATTTCTTTTTTTTACCTTTTTGGGCTACATCTGGAGATTCTCAGGGGTTACTCCTGGCTCTGCACTTAGGAATTACTCCTGATGGTGTGCGGGGGACAATATGGCATGCCAAAGATCAAATCCAGGTTGGTCGTGTGCAAGGCAATAGCCTTCACTGTTAGACTATTGCTCTGGCCCCACACTCATATATATCTTTCCTTCCCCTTGAACATGCATGGGTTTTCTTAAGTAAATGATAGATAACTAACTTAAGGCCCAGTTCAGTACATGAGAGTCATAGACAAATAGAATTTCAAATCACTCCTAAGTTTTTTTAAAAGAATGAAAAGCACAATTTATATATGTTTACTGAGGAGCTTACACTATTCTATGAATGCTGACAAAAATGACTTTATTTAGTGTTTAGTAGTTTATAGTACCCATTTTGTCTCATTATACTCTTGAATAATTTGAGACTAAATTAGTGGAGATAAGCAGAGCTCAGTGCAGGAAGCATGGCTCACATAAGATTATCTGTGCTAGCTCAACAGTACAACAGCACACAAAGGCAAGAAAGGATGGTACTTGGAAATAACTCAAAGTCAATCAGAATAGAGAAGTTAAAACTTTACAGATTCTGTAAAGGATTATTTATAATGGTGAAAAAAAAAAGAAAACTACAAGACACTGCTCCAAGAGATAAAAGAGGACACAAGGAAATGGAAACACATTCCCTGCTCATGGATGGGGAGAATCAACATTGTCAAAATGGTAATACTCCCTAGAGCTCTGTACAGATTCAATGCAGTCCCTATAAGGATACCCATGACATTCTTCAAAGAAATTGACCAAACAACCCTGAAATTTGTATGGAACGATAAACCCCCCAAGGATAGCTAAAGCAATCCTCGGGAAAAAGAAGATGGGAGGCATCACCTTACCCAACTTCAAACTGTACTACAAGGCAGTAGTAATTAAAACAGCATGGTATTGGAATAAAAACAGACCTGTGGACCAATGGAATAGAATTGAGTATCCTGACACCCAACCTCAAACACATGATCATTTAATCTTTGATAAAGGTGCGATGAGTCTAAAATGGAGTAAGGAAAGCCTCTTCAACAAGTGGTGTTGGGAAAACTGGGCAGCGACATGTAAAAAAATGAATTTGGACCTGTGTCTAACACCATGCACAAAAATCAGATCAAAGTGGATTAAAGATCTCAATATCAGACTTGAATCCATAAAGTACATTGAAGAAAATATAGGAAAAACCCTCCATGACATTGAAGTTAAAGGCATCTTCAAAGATGAACCATCACTAACAAAGCAACTAGAAGAAAAGATAAACATATGGGACTACATGAAACTAAAAAGCTTCTGCACCTCAAAAGAAACAGTGACTAAGATACAAAAGCAGTCCACAGAATGGGAAAGAATATTCACCCAATACCCATCTGATAAGGGGTTAATATCCAGGATATATCAGGCACTGGTAGAACTTTACAAGAAGAAAACAAACAACCCCATCAAAAAATGGGGAGAAGAAATGAACAGAAACTTCAGCAAGGAAGAAATTCGAATGGCAAAAAAACATATGAAAAAATGCTCATCATCACTAATCATCAGAGAGATGCAAATCAAAACAACAATGAGATACCACTTTACACCACAGAGACTGGCACATATTCAAAAGAACAAGAACAACAAGTGCTGGCGTGGATGCGGGGAAAAGGGGACACTCATCCATTGTTGGTGGGAATGCCGGCTGGTACAGCCTTTCTGGAAAACAATATGGACTTTCCTCCAAAGACTAGAAATTCAACTCCCATTTGACCCAGCCATACCACTCCTGGAATCTACTCTGGGAAGCCAAAAATACGCAGCGGAAACACCATCCCTACTTTTATGTTCATAGCAGCATTATTCACAATAGCCAGAATCTGGAAGCAACCAGAGTGCCCGAAAATCGATGACTGGATAAAAAGCTTTGGTACATCTACACAATGGAATACTATGCAGCTGTTAGGAAAAATGAAGTTATAAAATTTGCCTACAAATGGATGGACATGGAGAAGATTATGTTGAGCGAAATTAGCCAGAAGGAGAGAGACAGATACAGAATGACTGCATTTATCTGCATAACATAAATATATAGGTACATATTATGATACCAATATCCAAGGTCAAGTGAAACATACATCAGGAGGTCCTGTCAAAGGTGGAAATTATCACAAACGTGTGGGAGTCAGAGGCTAGGTAAGACAGAAAATGGAACAGTGTGCTAACAATTGTTGAGGGCACTTATGCCAACCTAGAACTGAGCATTAAATAGAGGCAAAAAGATACACATGACAACCCTTTAATGTATGTTCTGTAATCCATAGTCTGGAGGGGAAGGAAAAGAGAAAGAGAGAGAAATGGAAAGAAATAAAGAACCTGCCATGGAGGAGGGCTGGGGGAGGGGGAGGAAACCAGGGACGTTGGTGGTGGGAGATGGGCACTGGTGGCGGGATGGGTGCTGCAACACTGTATGACCAAAACCCAAATATGAACTTTTAATTGTATATCTTTGTAATTGTAAAAATAAAAAATTAAAAAAAAAGAAAACTCTGCTAAATAGGTGGCTGGGTGCCTCTATAGGACCCTGAAACTGGAGGTGGCCCTAACCTCCCATTCTTCCTGTCAAGCATTATTATCCTATTCTAGGACTGAGAGCGGCTATAATTATAGAGATATTTTATAATGAAGTAGTTGATGGATTTTTTTATTGGATGGAATGGTCAGACCTGAGGGAGATTGCTCATGTGATGGATCCAGATTCCCAGTAGACACCAGAGTGTTCACTTGCCTGCTCTTTAATCTCACACTCACTTTCAGTATGGAAACATGGACCTTTGAGGTATTTCTCTACCAAGAACAATTATATATAGCACAGAGAAAAGCAAGCATGAAGAACATTTAATCAAGCCAAAATTATTGATGAATGCATCTTTCAAACATGTGACTAATCAAATACATAAATATATGGCCCACACCGGTACACCATTATGGACACTAGGTTGACAGCTCCTGATGTATTGAGAGGAGAGGAATACAATATGTTCTGTACATAGTGATTTTATTATTAAACATAATGTTTACTATTAACTGTTCAGAACATGCTGAACTTCCTTGACATAGTTTCAAACATCAATCTCAACTCCTGGGGACTCATCTGTACTTGCCACTTGAATTCAGTAGTTAGACTGACTTCATCTGTTCTTGGTTAGGTGACCATAGACATATAAGAAAGCTTGGAAGACTCTGATTTTCAGAGACAATTTCATATCTTCATGCTTTAGTCTGATTTAACCATTCCAGATTTCACTGAACATTTCTATCACAGCACCCACTATTTACTTCCTACTAACCACATGAAAGCCATGTCTTTTAGATCACAAATATTGACATTTGTTTATGTAATCACTTCTGAGCACAGTATGTGAGTTTAATGTGTATTGTCAAGCATATCATCTACTTTGAACTTTAAGAAATATTTCAAGGGTGTCTAAAACAGAACTATACCTCTGAGTAGGTATTTCTCTGAGGAAATGTGTTTATAAATTCTGAACTCTAACTTACATTGTAGTCAGATATGTTGATTTTCTAAGATTCAAATAAATAGATTCATGAAATGTTCTCTTATGGAGGTTAACAGGGTTAAAATGAACATATAGTGCATTTATAGTTTGTTAATCATTACTAAAATCTGCCAGAATAGAATTTTTGTATGCCAAAGACATGTATCTGTTTGCCAAATCTGGCATGTCACACTATTTTTGATAGTCTTATTGATTTAGGCACACACTAAGCAGACTCATTTGTTTAATGAATAAACATTACTAAAATAGTGAGGAAGGTTTAATTCTCAGGGTGTTTCTATTCCAGTTAGAGACAAGAAATATTAGAGACAGGAGTAAAATATTAAATTCACAATGTGACTGTTAGAGAAAATATTGAACACGGAAGGAGGTGGTTTTTGCATATAGAATGAATTTCTAATTACAAACTAATTTTCAAATTAGTTTCAAAGAAACTAGGCATTTGAGCATAGCTTTTTTGGGCATTACAAAGCTGTTAAATATATTATCAACTAAACACCTATTTTTTATACTAGATCTTCAAACACTAGAAACAAAAGGTGAAATCTTGTATGGTGCTACAATATGAATGAATGTCATGTAAAGATCACTGTATCACTGTCTTCCCGTTCTTCATCGATTTGCTCGAGAAGGCACCAGTAACATCTCCATATGTCCTGTCTCATGCTAGTAGAGCCCAAGGACATCTGCTTGCTCCAGGAACATAAAGAGCCTCAATCTGGAATGACGTCTATAATTGTTCCTGGTATTTGGCATATCAAATACAACATGGGTAGCTTGCCAGGCTCTGCCGTGCAGGTAGCATACTCATTATGTAAAGATAAGTGTCATAAAGGAGAAACACAATTAAAGCACACTCTTGTAAACCAATACCACCTCCACAAAAATATAGATATATTTTAAAAGTATGAGGATTAATGGGTGTTATGGAAGTGTTAGAAATGGGGACTTCAAGATTTTCAGAATACGTAATATTTCAGATAAAGGCTTCTACAATCAAGATAGAAGCATGATTTTAGTTGCAGTAAAATATAACCAGTAAAGAATAAAGTGTATTTAAATTGAGTAATTATTAGGAGGCACTAGGGAGGTAAGAAGAAAGACAAAATGGCATTGAAGAAGAATAGTGATAATAGGACTATTTTTCCTTTGGGAACTAAAATGATATTTTACTGATTTCCAACACATTCTTCTAATACTAAAGCAAGCTTTTCACCATGGTACATATTTCTTTTTTCAACCAAAGTCTTTATATATCCTCTAGACTAAAATTTGAGTCTTCTCTTTCCTCACCCCAGCTTTATCCGTTCGTTTCTACCCAGACCTCTGAAGGCCACATTGATAACGTTTGCTCAGGAAGCTGGAAGTACAGAAGTGAATTATTCCATATATTTCATCAAGGTCACTTGATACTTTGTACTCTTTAAATTTGATGAGATGTAAAGGATGGGGAAAATAAAAAGAAATTAGATTTCATGGAGGTGGCAAGAATTTTAAGCGAAATGGAATGCCCAGGAGGTGGTCCTAACATAAATAAACCCCCACCCCCAAAAAGGCCTTTGTAAGTGATAGAGGCATTAATGTTAATTAATGGAATCTATGAGCATTATATCATATCTTTCCGTTCTACTCGGGTAGGTCTGCCTGTTCTCCATGGTCTGACCTTGGTAATCTTCCTGAGCGGATGCAGAACTGATGACCCCAGAGACCGGCACTCCGTATTCACTTCTCTGTTCAGCGCAACGCTTTGGTGAGAGTTGCCAAATCACTCTGGGAAGGTCGTTTAATTCTATCCTGATCAAATTTTACAGGTCTGTGATTCAAATTATTCCACGTTGTCTGCTGTGAGACTTCATCAGGAAGGAATTTGTTCTGCTTGGAATCCTTCGTTAGTATTCGAGAAAGCCCTCTGTGATTAGCCAAATCAAAGCCTCACGGATTCACATGGAATCTTCGCAGCTGACTTTCCCACAAAACATTATCTTCTCTTTAATCAAGGGCGACAACTCTGGGTTTTCTTTCTCACTTTTTAAGTAAATAATTGAAGCAGAGGCAAAACACAAAATCTACAGGCTCCGAAAGCCACCCGCCTTTACCAGGTGAGAAATGTTTCTCCAGCTGGGTTCCTTAAACATTCCCCAGTCTTTCCGCCTTCTGGAGCTCTCAGTAACCCATATGAGGTCACTGGAGCCTTTAAACTAGCGTAGCAATTGCATACAACTCAAATCTGTCAAAACTACAAACAGGAGCACAGCAGAGAATTCTGCTTGGTCAAACAAGCCCACCCGCTCTACTCGGCAACCAAAATATTTCAGGTTAATTGTCTTAATTAATTAAGAGGTTCTTTCCAAGAACCTCCAAGAGCCGAAGCTTAGCTGCACCACAGTAAAATGCTGGGCACACCTTCCTAGGTCCTAATGAAAATTTTCAATGACATCTTGCAGTTTCTTTAGCCCTTTTTAGTTAAAAAGAATAAAGAGAAAGAAAAGGAAGGGCTTATTGACTGGCATCTCTCCTAGCCTAAGCATGCATATGAGTAGGATATTCTGATTTCTTGTTTCATGCATGGTTACCTGTTTATTGTTATCATTTGCTGGTCGGCTAAGCTCTTTGATGGCTTTAGAAGGTAAGTAAGTACCTCCAGTTTACAGCTGAGTACCTTGGCTGGCATAGAGCTTTACTGGCGGAGAGCTCATTTGGAAGTCTGGTGTTTGTTCACGGTTTTGTGATGCTCTTATTTTTGCTTCAAAAACAGCAATTAATCAAGACATCTGACAAGTCTGCCAGCATTGCTTTAAAATACCATGTTGCCAGAATGATCCCCTCCACGGTCCCCCACTCACCCACAATATAATATCATCTGCTAATGTTACAGAAGATGCATTTTGATGGTGAACCTTCTGGCAACTCTAATCATAACTAATATTCTTGCCCAAATATTTCTTTGATGTGAATGATTATTTTTTGACAGTCATCAGTTAACTGGTTCTCAAAGGTGAAGTCTTTGGCCATCAGAAGGAATAATAATGATAATAAAGCGTGTTCTTTTCCTTTCTTTTTAATAACCATGACAGGTAAAAACTACTGTATTTTATTAATGAGTAACAAAAGCACCAGGAAGTTAAATATAGCTCGAAAGGGTGTGATGTTAACAGCAGAATTTTTCCCACCTGTCATTTTCCAACTTCATCTTCCAAACCATGCAGTTTGTTTATCATCTTCAGATAGACTCTGAGGGGATAAAAGAGCCTGTCTTTGGGCTTTTTGTATCTCAGAGGACAAGATTAGTAATATAGTGTTTGAGGAAAAGAATCCACTGGAAATTGGGGAGAAGCATCAAAATAAGAGAAAAGAAGGAGTCTGCCCTTAAGACGTATCAGAATTCTGTCATTTTTAGTATCAATATGTATAGTGCAGTAAGAAATATTTTTTAAATATCGAAATGTATCTTATATTGAGGATTTTACCTTTGTGAAAAACTCAATCCCATACTGGGCAATAATTCTTCATCGCCATTGGGACTAGTGGCTACCTCTGTAAGAATCCTACACCAGAGATGACAGGCAAAAGGTGATTTTGAATGCTTAGATGGATTAGTCTGTATGATCAAGATGTATGTAAAACCATCATTGCTTAATTGTGAAACTAATAAGGATACTGAGGCAGATGAAATTTTAATAGAAACATTGATTTTCTGATGATAGTAAAGCATCCAGGATAACCCAGGCAACAAATTAAAAATACAGCACTGAGAAATGGGAGTGATCCCAACTAAAGACATAAGCATTGAACATAGAGTTATTATAAAAGTCACAAAATGACACTACCGTAGTCATTTAATAGAAATCATATTGTCACCATTCCAATTCCTTTAACAAAACCTGGTATGTTACTGATTGTACTCACTGAGAAAATGTATTAAAAATAAAATAGCAAAAATGAGAAGAAAACTAGGTAAGTGGAGAAAAAAGTTAGGGGTAAAATCCACAAACAAACAAACATGAACGTAAAAAGCGTTGACTTTTTCACACTGAATATAAGGATACTATTGAATAAAGAAATACATACTAAGCCTGACTATATATTTATTTTGCTTGGCTAGTTTAACAAAATAATAGGAAATCCTGTCTGGCCAGACAAATCTCTTGCAATTGGATACAGATGTCAGGATTATTGTACAACAATGCTTCTCATCTGTTCAGAAAATTCAGTTAAGAGTCAGAAATCACCTAATAGATATGATAATTTTCATGTTCTCATAGCCACAAATATTCCATATATAAGCATTGTTAAAAATACTTATTTGCAAAAGATTCATTCCATTTCTAACTTTCAGGAACAACTTTGTTTAAATTAACCTTGTAGGTGCTGGAGTTATAATCCAGAGAGTAGGACGTTTGCCTTACAGTGGCTGACCTGGGTTCAATCTCTGGCATCCCATATGTTCTCCCAAGCACCACCAGGAGTAATTCTGAGTGCAGAGCCAGGAGTAACCCCTGTAACCCTTAAGCATTGACGATGTGACCGAAGAAAGCAAAAATTAATTAATTCATTCATTAATTAAGCTTGTAGTAGCCAGTCACTTTATCCCTCCCCCATCACTACATTCCACCAGGTTAAATAACAAATGAAGACAGTGGTAATATGATTTTCATTAAATCATATTGATTTTTATACTTCTCTACTGTTCATACCCTCTCCTACATTTCCTTGTCCTGGCTACCATTCTCCTGAACCCTTTCTTTTGCCGTTAGTGTTAGTTAGTTAAATGATCTATTTAGCTTTCATTTCCTGCCTCTGCAATCTATTTCTCTCTTTGCCATAAACCTCACCTTCTTGAATGCAGGTTGACTTGTGTCAGCTCTTGACTCTGAGAACGGTACATTGTTGTTACTTAGAGGATAGAGCCAAAGCTATAGAAAGATAGAGGATTGGTTGGCATCTGCTGTCTTGAGCGAACTGACTCCAACCTCACTTTTCAACCTCCATTACCGCTGCTTCCTTAGATTTCTCCTGACTTCCGGCCTTTAGATGCTCAGGCCCACTTCACCCGACACATCCAACCCTATGCATCTCCCTGTGTTCTTCCTTTACCTATCAAATTCTAAATGTTTCAAAAGGAAGCTCAAAAGTCACTTTCAATGGTTTTTCCCTTTCCTAGTGAGAATGAGTCATCCCATTTGCTTTACTTTCCCATCACATTTTTTCTATTTTATAGCATTTAATACATTGTGTCTTACTTTATGGTTAATTGCTTTAAAGTTCTACCTCCCACACTAGACTGTGATCCCTTAGAGGCCAGCTGTCAACTCTTAGTATCATCATATTTCACATTTCATCTAACACTGAACTTTATAAAGAGTTTTTAATATAGGCATTTGCTCTGGCTTGAACCAAATTGCCTGGAACAATGCAAAACGTTTAGAATATATCCTGGAAACCTGATAAATAAGTTTCTGTAAGAGGTGTATATTGAACTCTAATACAATAATATGATTCTATTACAACTTAAACATTCATAGCTGTTTTACAGTTATGAGGTCTCATAAAAATCCATTACTTTCTTTTTATTTAACTCTATCTGTCAAACCAGAAGTAATTAATAACATAATCTTGAAAAAAACACTTTACCTAAAAATTGCCTTTGTTCTTTTGCGATTTAAGGTAAATTGTGCTTGTGTAATAGCAATTTGGAATTTGTCCACATGTCACCTAATGGATTTCTGTTCCTATTTAACAGTTATGGTAAAGACTACTTCTGTATATTTTGTGGGCTTCAAATTGTTAAGGCACCTTTTGAGCATTGTTTCTTCTGCTTTTTAAACAACTGAAAGTCAAAAATTGTTCTCTCTGTGTTGCCTATGTTGAATTATGCATTGAGAAAACACTTCATCAAACATTGAAAAAAAAGATACACGGTTTTCCTAGCAACATGCCTTTTGCTAAACTAATGACCTGCTAAGAGGAACTTAATCAGTTCTTGCTTCCCAAAGCATACAGGATGGAAGCTACAGCTAGTGCATCTATGCTTCATTTTCCTAATATTTCATAGAAAATCATCTCTCATACTGCAAAAATATTTTATGAATCAGACCCTCTAAAGTCAAATTATATCTATATTAAATAAAAAATCTCAAGTAGTATCTATCATTTCTGTGTCATTTAAAGATTGTTGATTTCTCTCAAACTTTGTCTAATGGTATCAATGCTGCTTGAGTTTGATGACTAAAAAACAGATATTGCCTGCAAATCAATACTAAATTCTTTAAGTGAATTAAAATGTTCCGATTTAGACTGCCATTGTATATAATCTCTCTAATAGAAATAGTAACTGGTAACTTAAATAGCATTGTTGGTAGAGTGGGCAGGGTGAAGAATTTTGAAATATAGTACTATTTATTAGTGGAGGCATTATTTTTCTGCCCCAACTACCGTGCAATAGACACATTTGAAAGCTGTATTCACAATTGCTCTTGGTTATAGTCATGTTTCTAGAAAAATCTCAATTTTTATGTGTTAAAAAAATAAAGTAGCACTCCTCATATGTGTATTTTCAAGAGAAGACATTATTTATTTTATGTCTATACATCAATTCCTGCTCCAAGATGCTAGAAAAACATAAACTTTCATGGGCATTTATCAAAATACATAAAGTGATTTTTATGTGCGAGTTCATAGATAAAGCTGAAGTGATAAATTTCTTTGACCCATCAAATGATTGGTTATAATGACGGAGAAAGGGTAAATATCACTGGATGACAGCGTGAGTGCAAATTTATAAAGTTTATTGAAATTTCTATAAGTACTGAATTTCTCTCCATATAATAAATGAGGAAATATCTAAGATTGTGATCAATGCTTAAGAATAGAAGGTGTTTAAAAATGGATGTGCTTGGGACAGAGTATAGCAGATAGGACTTTAGCCTTGGCCAACCTGAGTTCTATCCCTGGCACCCTATTTACTTCCTTTCAAGTCTGCCAAAAGTTATTCCTGAGCACAGAGCTAGGAGTAAGCCATGAAAATTGTTAAGTATGGCACAAAATAAGAAAACTTGAGGTGATGGTGGAAAATCAAGCTAATGAATATGTACAGATGGCACAAAGGAACAGCATAAATCAGATAGAAGCTATTTTGAAAATAACATCAGAGAGATGAGGATGTATGGAACTGTAGTCTCCATGACACAGCAAAAAGCAACAATCAGAGATCCATGAGCCAGCTCTTGAAGAGTTTTCAAGTCCAATTACAGATTTTAATCACATAGTGGAAAAAAAATCCTGAGACTAACCACCTGAGAAGGAAGAGAGCATCCCATCCTGTTCCCCAACAGGGAACAACATCCTGTTCCCATCATGTTCCCCAACATCCTGTTCCCATCCTAGACCATCCTGTTCCCCAACCTTTCATTGGTTTGTGCCAATGGGTGACCTCTGGAAGGAGAGACAGTTCAGTGTGGAGGGAGCTTGCCTTACATACAGTGAACCAGGGGTTTGATTACCACTTGGAGAAGTGATCTCTGAGGGGAGAACCGTGAGTAAGACCTGAGTGTCACTGTGTGTGTTACAAAAATAAAAAGCCAAACACCAGAAGTTCCAAAAGTCACCTTCATAAAGGAAAAGCCCCTTTTCTCAGACACCTGTGAGTTAAGTTGTCTTGCCTTCCAACCTTTTAGTGTGAAAGGCTCTGCTTTTGTTTCACTCCACCCAGACCATCACAAGTGAGATACAAATAGAGAGCTGGAAACAAGGAAGCAAAACAAAGCTACCCACTGTAACCATACAGTGAGAGTGTTTGTGGTTCACAGAAACTGATTCCACTGGCAAACCCTGTAGCAGTTTCTACTAAAAAGGAAGTATGGGCAATGTTACTGCTGCAGGCACCCCACAAATACACCAGCTTTGGACCACAGTTATTTGCATTTGCTCACCCCACCTGAGTGTGCCTTTATTTCCTCTTTCTCAACTTTGGGCTCAGGTTCCACTGGCAGATAGCTTCAGATATGTTTCTGCAAGAAAACAAGATGTACTCTTAGACTTCCATGGTGAAAGCCATCTGCCCTCTGTGTGCTCAGGGTCGCCCCTCAGCTGGGCATTTTCCCAACCGCCTGCTCCCAGACACTAACCTCTACTGTGATGAAACTTTCTTTGGGTGAGATTGTGCGACCACAGATGAACAAGTTGTCTGACAGAATCACACAACTGCCTAAATGCCCAGATTAAGCCTTGCCTGAGTCTGCCACTGACTTTATTTCTGGTCTTCCAATTGTGTATCTGCAAGTTCTTAGCATTACACACTAGCACTGTGGACATAGAGGAGAGGATTGTACCAAGTAGATAAATCCCGAGAAAGAACACAACCAGTCCTATTTCGTTACTTCAACCTATGCTAAATTATCAAAATATTGTCCTAATGACACAAAAAAAACATAGAGTGCAATGGAGCAAATGGAGCAGAGAAATTCAAAAACAAACTTTAAGATAGAGAAAATTCAACAAGGAAGGAGAAAAAGGAGGAGGGAGGACATGGAGGAGAAGGACGAAGAAGATGAAAAAAGAAGAGTGGAGAGATAGTACAGCAGTAAGGTGCTTGCCTAGCACGTGGCCCATCCAAGATCAATCCCCAGTGCCCTACACAGTCCTTCAAGCCCAACAGGACTGATCCATGACTGAAGAGCCATGAGTATCCCCTGAACATAGCTACGTATGGTCCCCAAACCAAGCCAAAATAGAAAATAAAAAGGTTAAAACTGGACTGCTATTTTGTGCCACTCAAGAGTAACTGTAACTGGATTACATATAGACTCTAAAGCTCCTTGAAAAAAATGGAGGAAAGTTCCTTAACCTTGTTTTTTTTTGCCAAATTTCTTTTATATGGAACAAAAATTATAAGTAAATAAAAGCAAAAAGAAGTGCTTTGTTATTAACCAAACTAAGAAGTTTCTAAACACACAGCAAAGGAAGTTATTGACAAAGAAAAGACAACTCATGAAATAGAAGAAAGTATTTATAGGCCATTTATCAAAGAAGTATCTAATACTCAAAACATGTAAAAACACTTAGCCTCTCAATAAAAACAAAAGGCATGATTAGATGATGAGCATGGAAACTGATTAGACACATTTTTAAAGAAGACATATTGATGGTGACAAGAAAAGGTGCTCAGCATCATTAATCATTAGAGAAATGATAATTAACTCACAATTGCCTGGAATTGTGATGTCTCAAGTTATAAGGCAAAATAATTATAACAAAGACAAGGTTTGTTAAAAAGATGACAGTGGCCTTGATGTGGTTAAAGGGGGATGCTTGTGCAATAATAATGAAACAAATTGGTTAAGCCACTGTCAAAGGTCTGGAGGGTCCCCAAACGTTAAACATAGAACCATAATGTTATCCAGCACACCTGTTTTTCCAAAGATAGGAACACAATCTTTTTTTTTTTTGCTTTTTTGGGTCACAGCTGGCAATGCTCAGTTGTTACTCCTGGCTCTTTGCTCAGGAATTACTCCTGGCGGTGCTCAGGGGACCATGTGGATTGCCAGGAATCAAACCTGGACCGGCATGAGCCGGCCGCGCACAAGGCAAATGCCCTACCCACTGGACTTCACTCCAGCCCCAGGATACAATATTAAAGACAAAACAAAGCTGCACTCCCACAGTGATTGCAGCTATTGACTATTGTTCACAATAGTCAACGTGTGGAAATAGTTTAAATGTCCATAAAGGGATAAATAGATCAAGAATGACAAAACTGTGGAATGAATCGACATACAGATCTAATATACAACAGGGTAACTTGTTAATAATAGTCTTAAAGGATAAAAAGTCAAAAAATATTTAAATTTCTCCACCAAAAAATAGAAAAGGCAATTAGATAATATGATGCAAGTAGTTAGTTGATGCAATTATCTAACTATATGTGACTATCAACTTAACAAGTATACCTTAAACTTGTACAATGTTAAAGGTATAATTGCAAAAGCTACTGAAACAGGAAAAAATGGGGAGATAAAATAATACTTGTGACCGTTTAAAATTCAAACAATAAGGTAAACTACAATTGAAAATAAAAGTATAATCATGTAGATATTCCCACCCTTAATATAATTTTGTCACATTTTTATTATATGTCTATAATCAATCACAGAAGAGAGAGCTGATTGTCTCAAAAATATTCTCCGGCATTGAGACAAGCAGTCTTAAAGGCAAAGCAGAATCATTGTAGGGATATCTTGAACAGATAAATAGAAAATAAGAGTTTAAGGAGACTGAAGATTTAAGAAGAGTAAAAGCAGAATAACTAAAAATACACTTGTCACACTTAGGAGAGTATAAAACTGTGTCAATTGGAAATATGGAAGAAAAAATGATCATAAGGATTCTGTGCTGTATGGCAAAGTACGAGAGGTAGGGCAGATGTAGTGGCTGCAAAGCCCCAGGAAATTTAATTTGTGAGCTTGTCATTGACTGACAGACACAGAGGTCTACCAGAGAGCTAGCACTCATTCTGATTCACTCAAAACACGCCTTGAGGTTTGCGCTCATGTTCTTGTACTCCCTCAGCCCCTATCTTGCTTTCTTGTTTCGGTATCTCTGCTTCTTCAGTGCTAGAGAAGCTCCTGTTCTTTCTTGAACACATTCTTCCTCTTTCGCTCCCTTCACATCTTTCTAAGTTTCGATAAGAACTATCTTACTTCAGAAGCTACACACACACACACACACACACACACACACACACACACACACACACACACTTGGAAATGCCTATTATGTGCCAGTAAGCATGTAGCCTTCTAGGTTATAAACAGATTAAGAAGAGAGGTTCTATGCCCTCAGAGTGAACTGAACGGCAACGTGATATAAACATTATTGATCTTTGAAAGTGGCCTCACACAAAGCAAGTCAGTGTTCTAGTAGCCGATTATCAGGAAACCTGTCCAGTGAATCAGGAACTCAGGGGAAGAGGAATGAGTTTCCATCACAGTTTCCAGCTCAAGAGATGAACTAAGAAAACTAATAACTCCAAACCAATTGAAAGTCACTCCAACTTAGAATTAACTCAAACTTGAACATTTTATATAACCAATAAGTAATTTTATCAAGATAAAATTAACAGCAAGAGCTGTATATATGCTGAAAAATACTGAAACAAGGTATACATTTTATGTGTGGGTTTCTCTATTTGATTTAAAGTAATATTTAGTAGTCAACCTTTGCTAATGCAGTATGTTATCACATAATTTTGGCCATATGTCTGAAACATGAATCATTGAATTTTTAATTATGATTTGTTTTACTAAGCTACAAAGTTTGAATTTACCAAACTGGAGCAATTAATCATGCCAACTTGAACAACATTATGACTGTATGTATATACAGATAACTTGCAAATATGTTTGGGTGCCACCGCAGAAAACCCTAAAGAAAACATACATAGAAAATTTCTCCTTTAGCAAACACGATCTTATTTCTGAAGGTTTCCTAACTTCCAATCTAAAATATTCTTTCATAAAATACTCAAGCTTTTTATACATTTGTTAAATTTCATCTAAGCATATTTTAATATGAAGTGGAGAATTTCTCAAATCTTTGCCTACATAAAACAAAAGCATAAACTAAATTCAGAGATATTTGACCCCTACCCCATTTTTTTTTTGTTCTTAGAGACTGAGGGACTGGTTGAGGGATACTTATTCCCAGACAAGAAAATGCGATATACTTGCCAGAAGGAAGATTTTTTTTTTAGAAAAAGCTTTTCTGCTTATTCCAGGGCAGCTCCATTACAGGCAATTGTGCTGCAATCTTTTGTGTTTTATAAAAACACTTAGGCAAGAGGTGAGAGTAATACTGGATTTCATTTTTGGGTAGATTTAATTTCTGATAATCACTGGTTTGGACAATAGTCTTTAGATAATTTTTAGATAGTTGTTTAGATTCAAATAGAAAATTCTCTTTGGTTAGACCCACTTGAGGCTGCTGCTACAATCCCACATGAAACATTGAGTCTAGGGACCTTTTCCTTTATTTGGTTGTACTCATTAAGACTATTTTTCATTGAGAAGACCTAAGCCTGACTTTAGATACAGCAATTTTTATGGAAAATACAACTGAGAATTATTCTAGCCAATGGGAAGAAAGAGATTTACTTAACACACCCTTCCCATACCCTCCATAAACAAAGACTTCTCAAACTAATCCTGCTATTTTTTTTCTTAGAAAGTGTCTGTCATTCAATACAATATCAGCAACTCTAATGATCATTTTATGAATCACTGTATTGAAAATTATGACACAGTATGGCTTAAATACAGGACTATGTAAAGAAATGATTTTGCCTTTTGTTAACAGTATCAACTCCATCCATAGCTGCTGAAAATCCCCTTCCCAGAAATTCTGTTGATTAACTTCCTTCAGTCTTCAACAAGGAAGTAAATAACTAAAATCCACTTAACATTTCAAGTTAATTAAAATTGTAAAAGCTGGTTAATTTCTCAAGTGTAAGCTCTTTGTTTATGGAGTAAAAGAAGCAGCTCCACTTTGCCGGAATGGTTTTATTTGTATTATGCAACTTTATGGGTCATTAAACCCATTTTTCATGTCAGCATCACACTTCCTCTCTTGCTCCTTTTCCTCTCTTGCTCTCTTGCACTGTTTGAATGGTCCGAGTAAAAAAGAATGTGGGGCAACATGCCAATCTTTAGAAAGTGACTTCATCTTCCACTTACCCAATTCTTTTCAGGCAGGGAAGCATCCAACAGATCATCAATAACTGAGACAGCCGCTAGCCTCTTTAACAGAGACTAACGCTGTATTAGCTGTATCAGAAGCAAATTTTCCTTACAGCTCACAGTACTCTTTTCTGGGAACATATCAATTTTGACCTTTTTCTTAAAGAATATTTCTGATTGGTTAGTCACTGAACATTAAAATAACAAATCTGAAGCAATTTGATATTAAAAGATATTGACTGCTAAAGAAAATCCATGTTCAAATATCCTCATGATTAATTACATTATTACCACATTGACTACTTTAGTGTCACTTTTTTTTCTTTGATAATGCCATCATTACTCTTTCAATGAGATCTGGGAAAAAAGGTAATACAAACACACTTGAAGATATAAATTGGGGATCAATCTGTAAAAATAAAGCATTATTCCTATAAAGGATGTGTTTTAGGCACATTTTTGTCTTTCTACATAAATAAAGTGTTCTTACTAGATAAATAATAATGGCAATTATAAATATGAAACAGTCATTTTATGTCAAGAACAGAATCAAAGGCTTCCATGTATATATCATTAAATAATTCTTCTGAGGCAATGTATTTGGAATTTATATCTATTAGAAAAATTAAACTCAGAGAACATGAATGACTTATCCAAGGTCAAGCAGCTCGTGAAGGATCAAGAGAGAATTTAACTCCACAATAGTCTAATGTAACGGACCAGAGAGATAGCACAGCAGGTAGGGCATTTGTCTTGCATGCAGCCGACCAGGTTCGATCCCGGCATCCCATATGGTTCCCCACACAGTGCCAGGAGTAATTCCTGAGTGAAGAGCCAGGAGTAACCCTTGAGCATTGCCAGGTGTGACCCAAAAACCAAAACTAAAAAGTCTGATGTAAGACTGTACTCAACCATAATACAGTTCTTTGCTTGACACAAATAATTTTAGACATTTTAGCTAATTGTAGATAATTTTAAATAATTTTAGCTAATTTTAGACATCTAAGTATATGCATACAAACACACACAAGTGAGTAGGTGAGGTTTTTATGTAAGAACCAATTTTGTTTCCATATCTATACCCAGAAATAATTAATAATCTCTTTCTCTATTTTAATAGAAGAAAGGAGTTTTACATGAAAGAGAAACATTTTATAATCTGAAAGATTTAATTGCATGTATCATTTATAAAATATAAATATAGAAAGGAGAAACATTTTCAGTGGTGTTGTAAGCAACTACTTTCAAAGAACAAAAATATTAGTCCAATAAAAATTGAATATTGTACCTGAGTATGGTACAATTTCCAACTGCATGCCTGTGTTTTTTTAAATAATGAAAGTCAAATATGATCAGCAGTAGTGATTCCACCAAGGACAAACTCTTCTTTAGAACAAATTTGTGTATTGCTTATGTGGATTGAAGAGGTACAAATGTGAAAAGAAATCCCCATGGTGTTGATCTAATCTTGACTCAGACAGTATCCACAAGATCTATTGTCAGGCACAGCTCAAAACTGTCTTGGGAAGAAAAAGCTGCTTTGATAACTCATTGTGTCAAAGAAAAAGATTTCACTGTGTGAAATATTGATTAAAACTTTAAAATAAAATTGGTAGTTTCTGAAAGAACCTTGTAAAGTTAACAATGAGTAACAAAGAAAACCCGAAGGGTGCTTTTAAGATTGTTTTCAGAAATGGTGATCTTTTTAAAAAAAATCTAGGGGAGAAAAGCATATTACCTTTTAATGCTCACATCAATGTAAATTTTCCACTAACAATGACAATATACTCTTTACAATTCTATTATTACCTTGTCTTTTCAACCCAAAGGCAACCACTACCATTTTTATTAGTAAAATGAATGCATTTCAGACCTTGCTTTCAGACTATCCTTCAACACTGTAAAGTCAATAGTGTAAATTAATATATCACTGTCAAAGAAAGCAGATGAGTGTATCCAGATTTTCCAATGAATGGCACTAAACACTAAAATGATATCAGAAAAAGGTTTTTGAAAGTTTCTATTCTATTAGAAGATGTAGGAAATCCTATAGCACATGACAAAAAAGAGAGTAATCGCAAATTGGGAAATTAGACTGTGAATAGACTATTGGAGGTATTTTTTCTTAAATGTTTAAAGTACTGAACTATTACTGTGGGTAAATTTTATCATTTGGGGAAAGATGAAGCTTATGAAAAGAAGACAAGAAAATGAATTGAAATGGGAAGAACCAGTTGAATCTCAAGCAAATTACTCTAAGTTCTTAGGAAAAGGTAAGAACAGAAAGATGTGTCAGGAGGGCTTGTGGCTACATGGTAGGTCCTGCTACGGCCACAACTATGTAAGCCCTGGGGTCTTGACAAACATGTGATTACTCAAGATCACTTGATCCCCCAACCACACGTATCTATCCTGGTCATCTGGATAATATAGTTTTACCACTGGCTGAGGACAGGATGTCCTCAAGGTTGGTTAAGCACATGACTGGAACAGGACATACCACTTCTCTGGCTTTCTTTAAGTTTGCATGACCTTTTTAGGATGAAATGTCTGAAATACATTGTTCTTTAAGTCTATTGGCTATATGGATTTGCATGGGCTGTGGCGCATGTAATGGTCTTGGGAGGCCTATATAATCTGTTTTCTCCCCATGGTCGAACATTCTCACTAGAACCTGCATATCTCAGTGATGTGATCAGCCCCAGCAAGCTGGAATAAACCCTGTTTGTTATTGTATTACGAGTGTGGTTCTTTGCCATCCAAGCGGGGAAGCAGACAAACAGAACTAGGGCTCGAATATATCCTGACATTTTTCAGTCTACCTATGGGTACTGTATACCTATTCTGAGTTAGGACTCCTCAAAACTGGGAGGTCAAAAAGCTTTTATCCTTTAAGAAACAGAATGTTCCTAATGTACTATTAATACCTCTGTACTTGTATATAAAAGTATATGATATATTAAGAAAAAAAGTGTGATGTGATGGAGTGGCCCAAAGACAATAAACTTTTGTAAGGCTAGATTGAAAAATTCTCCAATCCCTCTGGTATTTTACTAATTGGTGGAAAATCAAATTAATGCCAGACAGATTAGTAGCAGAAAAGAGGAAAATTGAATTGCATATATCTATCTCTACTCTATCTCTATATCTATCTATCTCTATCTCTATCTCTATCTATCTCTATCTATCTCTATCTCTATCTATATCTTCTATCTCTATCTCTATCTATCTCTATCTATCTCTATCTATCTCTATCTCTATCTCTATCTATCTCTATCTCTATCTATCTCTATCTATCTCTATCTATATCTCTATCTCTATCTCTATCTATCTCTACTCTATCTCTATCTATCTCTATCTCTATCTCTATCTCTATCTCTATCTCTATCTCTATCTCTATCTCTATCTATCTCTATCTCTATCTCTATCTATCTCTATCTATCTCTATCTCTATCTCTATCACTATTCTCTATCTATCTATCCAGTGGGTTACAACTCTAGTCCAGAAGTCATCTCCAAATCACATTACATATCCAGCCCATCTGATTTTCTTCGCTTTGGCAAATAAGAGAGAGTCCCTGACTCTAGAACATAGATGGATGTCAGAATTCTGGATTCCTTCTCTCACTTGAATGAGACATGATATTCCAAGCATAGCTCTTACGATTCATCTTTGAGAGACACAAGTAGTGTTCTCATTCTGCTTTCATAGGGCCCAGGTCTCTGAGGCTTAAGTTACAGCAGGGAGAACAGTGGAGTCGAAGAGATATGACCAGAGCCAGAGGTTCTTTGTCCTTTTAGCTATTTCTACAATGCTTTTGAAGGCATTCCATGCTGCTCTCTTCCTCCTGCACAGCTCAGATTTTAGGTCGTTCATCACGTTGAGTTCTCGACCTAGGTACACATAACTGCTGCATTCAGAGATGTTTGTTCCGTTGAGAGTGAATGGGGTCTCTGGAACTAGTTCATTTCTCATGAACATAGTATTGTTGAGATTCAGCTGTAGACCTATCTTTCCACATTCTCGGTCAAGTAAGCCAGCATTTGTGTCACTTGGCTAATGTGCCGCTGAATCCCATGGGACATCAAAAGATCATGTGGCCACCCACCTACAAGATGGTCAGACTTCTTCATCAAGACACTGAATGAATAGTTTGAGGCTCTTCGTATTCCTGAAGCAACCAGATGCCATTGGGCTACACTGGCACATGATAGGGTCAAATTGAAATATTACTGGTGCCTGCTGGAGCAAATCAATGAATAACGGGATGTCAAGTGATCAAGTAATATATATATATGTATATATATATACATAAATACACACATGCATATATATACATATATATATATATGTATATAAACTCTCAACACTTGCATCACTTGTCTTCCCTTTGTTCATCAATTTGCTACAGCGGGCACCAGTAACATCTCCATACATCCATACATCCTCTCTGGTGCTGAGTGTAGCCCAAGGGCATTTGCTCACTCCAGGAATATGAAGCACCTCAAACCATTTGTTCAGGTCATGGCAATGAGGTCTATAATTGTTACTGGTTTTTGACATATCAAATATGAAACAGGCAGCTTGTCAATCTCTGCATAGCAGGTTGTATACTCTCAGTAGTAGGCTCTCATCTTGTGCATTTACTAATGTATTTGGGCAGCTGCAAATTGGCCACATACAATGGAAAAGATCAGCTTTTCTCTTGGGTGGAGCTCTGACGAGCTGTGGAGGCTGGACATTGAAAATGACTGCCCTCATGTTTGGGGGTTCCTCTGATTTTTTTGCAAGGTTCTAGAATGGTGGGCAGGGCTAGAAAAACCTTCCCTCCCGGGTGCCCCATGATCAGCTCTGGCCCATGTATCAGAGTATCTGGATCAGGCACCCTGGGCTTGAAATGGGCTTTGCTGTAGGCTGGGACTCTGATGAGCAGGGCTTAAGATTGGCTTTTCTCATGGGTGGAGCTATGATGAGTGTGGAGTTCAGATGTTAAAAATGACTGCCCCAGTATTTCCAGTGTCACATCCCAGTATGAGGTCTGTATTCTTCATCCAGGTATTGCCACTGTTCTCAACTGAAGTCCACAGCAACATCCTCAAACAATACCATCCCCTAAGGGAACATTCTTCTTCAGTTAGCTCATGAAGTCGGAGATATATGTATTGTCACTGCATATGAAACTCAGAGAACTCTGGAAAGAGATCTGGGAGTGACAGAGGGAAGAGTCAGGAAAGAACAAACTGGGTTTCCTCCTGGCATTAAGAATCTTGCATTCCATACCACTCCTGGGAATCTACTCTGGGAAGTCAAAAATACACAGCAGAAACACCATCCCTACCTTTCTTTTCATAGCAGCATTATTCACAATAGCCAGAATCTGGAAACAACCAGAGTGCCTGAGAATCAATGACTGGATTAAGAAGCTTTGGTACATCTACACAATGGAATACTATGCAGCTGTTAGGAAAAATGAAGTTGTGAAATATGCCTTAAATGGATGGACATGGAGAAGATCATGTTGAGTGAAATTAGCCAAAAGGAGAGAGACAGATATAGAATGACTGCATTTATTTGCATGACAAAAATATATATGTATATATTGTGATACCAATATCCAAGGTCAAGTGAAACATGTATCAGGAGGTCTTGTCAAAGGTGGAAATTATCACAAATGTGTGGGAGTCAGAGGCTAGGTAAGACAGAAAATGGAACAGTGTGCTAACAATTGTCGAAAGTACTAATACCAACCTAGAACTGAGCATTAAATAGAGGCAAAAAGATACACATGACAACCCTTGAATATATGTTCTGTAATCCTCAATCTGGAAGGGAAGGAAAATGAAAGAGATAGAGAGAAAGGGGAAAGAAATAAAGAACCTGCCATGGAGGTGGGCTGGGGGAGAGGGGAGGGAACCGGGGACATTGGTGGTGGGAGATGGGCACTGGTGTAGGGATGAGTGCTGGAACACTATATGACCGAAACCCATAAGTGTGAGCATATTTGTAATTGTATATCTCACGGTGTTATAATAAAATGCTTATAAAAAAAGAATCTTGCATTCAGGGTCTCTATTCAGTAGCTCTTACTTCTTCTTCTTCCCAACCAGCGTCCAGCACCTCTGATGCTCCTTCAGCCTCACAAAGGACTTGAGGGGATCAGCAGCCACTTGGATTAAATTCAAGATATAGCTAACTAGCTAGCTAGCTAGCTAGATAGGTAGGTAGGTAGATAGGTAGATAGGTAGGTTGGTAGGTAGTTAGGTAGGTAGGTAGGTAGGTAGGTAGCTAGCTAGCTAGATGATAGATAGATAGATAGATAGATAGATAGATAGATAGATAGATAGATAGATAGATAGGATAGATAGATAGATAGATAGATAGATAGATAGATAGATAGATAGATAGATAGATAGATAGATAGGATAGATAGATAGATAGATAGATAGATAGATAGATAGATAGATAGATAGATAGATAGATAGATAGATAGATAGATAGATAGATAGATGGATATCTTGAAGTTTTACATATACTTATATATACCTAAAACTTATATATAAGTTTTATATATATATAAAACTTCATGGAGCTACATATGTGTGTGTGTGTTCGACTCCTTTAACTCCATCGTTCTTCTTGCATTAACATATGCCCAGACACCTGGGCCCTACAAAAGCAGGATGAGAACGCTATTTGGGTCTCCCAAAGAGGAATCAAAAGAGCTATGCTTGGAGTATCAAGCCTCACTCAAGTGAGAGAAGGAATCCAGAGTTCCAACATCTGTAACAATTGAGAATCAGGGATGCTGTCTCGTTTGCCAAGGCGCTCGAAAATCAGATGGGCTGGACATATAATGTGACCTGGAGATGACTGTTGGACTAGAGCCATTACCGACTGGATCCTATAGGACTTAAAAAGATCACGTGGCTGCCCACCTACAAGATGGTCAGACTTCTTTGTCAAGACCATGAATGAAAGGTTTTAGGCTCTTCCGTATTCCTGGAGTAAGCAGATGCCATTGGGCTGCACTGGCATGTGACAGGTCAAATGCAGATGTTACTGGCACCAGCTCGAGCAAATTGATGAATAATAGAATGTCAAGTGATCAAATGATGATTACGTAGGATGCCATACATAATAATTTTGCAATATATATTTGCTGAACTAAGGGATGAGATATGAATCTTGAATTTCAAGAAGATATTAGGAATTTATATGACAGGAAAGGAAAGTACATAAAGATAAAAGAAGAACAGATCTCTCTGAGATTTTTATAGCCCATGTTTTCTTTACTATTAACGTTTCCTTAGAAAAATAATAATACAATAATTTTATCTCTTCTGTGTAGCAAATTGATTGAACTCATAGCGTCGCAAATGACATAAATATACTCTAACACCTTGAGTCATTTTTTTTTTGTTTTGGGCAGGTCAAACACAACAACACTTAGGGGTTACTCCTGGCTACTCACTCAGGAATTACTCTTGGTGGTGCTTGGGAGACCATATGGGATGCCGCGAATCGAACCTGGATTGTCTGCATGCAAAGAAAACACCCTACCATGGGCACCTGGGGTCATGGTAGAGCCCCCAGGCCTCGGCAAAAGGTGGAACTACAACCCCCAGAAGTCCAAGCAGAAGCGGAAGTAAACGGGCATTTTGAACTATCACACTGGCCTGTCTCCGCCTCAGGTATTCTCCCTGGGCGGTGCGGCTGGCCAGGCAGGCGGCCCCCACGCAGCTGCTTATTAATACAAAAACTAGGAAATGCAACACCAAGGGAAGTTAATATCCTCAAGAAAAAAGAAACAGTATGCTAGAGGAATCTATCCCTGAACACCACAATACCACGGGAAACAACGCCAGATCCCCAGTTCGAAGAACAGATGAAGAAATCAACTCTGAAGACTCAAAAAAGAATGCAGATGTGCATGATCTCTCTGAAAAGAAATTTAGAGAAGAAATTGGTAGGATGTTTAAGGAACTCAATGAAAAAATGGAGCAGATGTCCAACAAAATACAGGAGAACATAAATGAAGCAGTTGAAAGGGCAGTCAATAAATTATGGGAGGAAATGAGAGCAGAAATGAGAACCATGCAAATAGAAATATCATTGCTTAAAAACTCGGTAGATGAAATGAACAACACAATAGGGGCTCTTAACAGTAGGATGACAGCAGCGGAAGAGAGAGAATCAGTGAGACTGAAGATGAGCTGCAGAAAGCACTCAGAGAACTAAATAAGATGGAAAAAGACCTGAATATGAATCAGAAACAGAACAGTTTCTGATTCAGAACAATGGGAAGAAGCCAGGCAGAAAAACATAAGAATCATGAGAGTCCCAGAGGGACAGGAAAGTAACCCCAAGGAAATTAAAACAGTTAAAAATATCCTGGCTGAAAAGTTCCCGAGAAAAGGATCAAGGCATCCAGATCCAAAAAGCCCGATGCATACCAGCAAGAAGAGACCCCAATAGAAAGACCCCAAGACACATCCTAGTCAAAGTAATGGATGCCATAGACAGAGACATAATTCTTCAGGCAGCAAGATCAAAGAGGAAATTGTATACAAAGGAGCATCCATTCGACTTTCAGCAGACTTCTCAGAATACACCCTCCAAGTCTGAAGGCAGTGTTGGGATAAAGCAAAAAAAAAAAAAAAAAAAAAACTCAATGAAATGAATGCCTCAGCAAGAATTCTTTATCCAGCTAAACTCTCACTCAAATTTGAAGGACAGATATACAACTTCTTAGATAAACAACAGCTTAAGCACTTTGTAAACTCAAAAACAACCTTAAAAAAAAGGATTGAAAGATCATCTCTAAGACGAGACGAAGCCCAAAAGAACAACCAACCTATAAGAAAGATGGCACAAAATCCCATGACAATAATCTATCTCGATGTCAATGGTCTAAATGCACCAATTAAGAGACACAGAGTGGTAAAATGGATCAAAAAAATTGAACCTGACATTCTGCTGCCTTCAAGAAACACAACTGAACAATCGGAGCAAAGACAGGCTCAAAATAAAAGGCTGGAAAACAATCCTTCACTCAAACAACCCATGCAAAAAGGCTGGGGTAGCCATACTGGTATCCGACAAGATAGACTTCAGGCTGAAGAAGGTCAGAAGGGACAGTGAAGGTCACTTCTTAATAATCAAGGGATACATATATCAGGAAGAAACCATGTTATTAAACATATATGCACCCAATGAGGGGCCAGCAAAATACCTAAAACAACTACTACTAGACTTCAAAGAAGACATTGACAGCAACACAATTGTAGTTGGAGACTTCAATACTGCTCTATCAACCATGGATAGATCAACAAAATTGAAACTTACCAAGGAAATACTGGCCCTAAAAGAAGAGATGGAAGAAAGAGGGCTGGTAGACATATACAGGGGCATTTCATCCCCAAAAAGCTGAATACACTTTCTTCTCCAGTGCACATGGAACATACTCCAAAATAGATCACATGCTGATCCATACATCATACCTCCATAAAATCAAGAAGACAGAAATTGTGCCAACTATTTTCTCAGACCATGATGCAGTGAAAATAGAAGTTAATTGTACACAAAAATGGAGACCAATACCAAGTACCTAGAAACTAAACAGCTCACTGCTGAACATACAGCAAGTCATAAAAGAAATCAAAGAGGAAATCCAAGGATTCCTGGAAACAAATGAGACTGAAGACACGAATTACCAGAACTTGTGGGATACATCAAAAGCAGTGCTAAGAGGCAAGTTTATAGCTCTTCAAGCATTCATCAGAAAATAAGAAAAGGCCGTCACAAACAGTGTGACTTCACAACTTAAGATCTTAGAGAGTGAGCAACAAAAGGAGCCCAACCCAGGTAGAAAGAAAGAAATAATAAAACTTAAAGCAGAAATCAATGAGATGGAATGTCAAAAAACAATCCAGAAGATCAACGAAACCAAAAAGCTGGTTCTTTGAAAAAATAAACAAGATTGACAAACCATTTGCAATAATTGTAAGAAAAGGAAAAGAGAGAACCCATATAAATAGAATCAGAAATGAAAACGGGAACATCACAACATAAACCACAGAAATTCAGAAGATCATCAGAGATTACCATGAGAGCTGTATCCAAGAAACAAGAGAACCTAGAAGAAATGGACAAATTCTGGAATTCCTATAGCCTCCCAAGTCTGCAACAAGAAGATTTGGAATACCTCAACAAACATATCTCCATCGAGGAGATGGAACAGGTTATCAAAAGTCTCCACAAACACAAAAAGCCCAGGTCCAGATGTATTCACCAGTGAATTCTACCAAACCTTTAAGGAGTCCCCACTCCCAATTCTTTTCAAGCTCTTCTGGCAAATTAAAGAAACAGAAACACTCCCAAATAACTTTTCTGAGGCACATATCATCCTGTTACCCAAAGCAGACAGAGATGTCACAAAAAAAGTAAAACTACAGACCAATCTCCCTGATGAACACAGATGCTAAGATCCTCAACAAAATACTAGCAAATAGAATCCAAAGAGTCATCAAAAAGATTATACACCATGACCAAGTGGGATTCATCCCGGGAATGCAAGGATGGTTCAACATCCACAAGTCAATCAACATAATACATCATATCAACAAAAAGAAAAATAAATGCCATATGATCATATCAATAGATGCAGAGAAGGCATTTGACAAGATTCAACACCCGTTCATGAAAAAAAGCTCTCCATAAAATGGGGATTGAAGGAACCTTCCTCAAGATAATCCAGGCCATCTACTACAAGCCCACAGCAAGCATCATTCTCAAGGGGAAAATTGAAATCCTTCCCCTTAAGATCAGGGACAAGAAAAGGCTGCCCACTCTTACCACTTCTATTCAATATAGCACTGGAAGTACTTGCCATAATGATCAGGGAAGAAAAAGACATTAAGGGCATCCAGATAAGAAGGGAAGAAGCCAAGTTGTCACTATTTGCAGATATGATTTTATACCTGGAAAACCCGAAACTCTCTACCAAGAGACTCCTAGAAGTAATACATTCCTATAGTAAAGTAGCAGGGTACAAAATCAATACCCAAAAGTCAATGACCTTCTTATATGCAAACAGCGAAAGAGAAGAAAGGGACATTAAAGAAACTATCCCACTCAGAGTTGGGCCACTGAAAATCAAATACCTAGGAATCAGTTTGACAAAGAATGTAAAGAATCTCTACAAAGAAAACTACAAAACGTTACTTCAGGAAATAAAAGAGGCCCTGAGGAAATGGAGACACATTCCCTGCTCATGGATAGGAAGGATTAGTATTATCAAAATGGTAATACTCCCTAGAGCTTTATACAGATTCAATGTGGTCCCTATAAAGATACCCAAGATGTTCTTCAAAATTGACAAACACTCCTGAAATTTGTATGGAATAATAAACCCCCACGAATAGCTAAAGCAATCCTTGGGAAAAGAAGATGGGAGGTATCACTTTCCCCAACCTCAAGCTCTACTACAGAGCAGTTTTAATTAAGACAGTGTGGTACTGGTATAAAGACAGACCCGTAGACCTATGGAATAGAACTGAATATCCTGAAACACACTCTCAAATATACAACCACTTAATCTTCGATAAAGGAGCAAAAAATATTAAGTGGAGCAAAGAAAGCCTCTTCAACAAATGGTGCTGGGAAAACTGGGCAGCTATGTGTAAAAAAATGAACTTAAACCTCCTTCTAACAACATGCACAAAAGTCAGATCAAAATGGATTCTATATCTCAACATCAGACATGAATCTATAAGGTACATCGAAGAAAACATGGGAGAAATGCTCTACAACATTGAAACGAAAAGTATCTTTAAAGACTACACACCACTGACCAGGCAAATGGAAGCAAAGATAAACAAATGGGATTATATAAAATTGAAAAGCTTCTGCACCTCAAAAGAAATGGTGACCAAGATACAAAGGCAATCCACAGAGTGGGAAAGGATATTCACCCAATACCCATCTGACAAGGGGTTAATATCCAGGATATATCAGGCACTGGTAGCACTCCACAAGAAAAAAATAGACAGCCCATCAAAAAATGGGGAGAAGAAATGAATAGAAGCTTCCAAAAAAGAAGAAATTAGAATGGCCAAAAGGCATATGAAAAAGTGCTCCTCATCTTTAATCATCAAGGAGATGCAAATCAAAACAATGAGGTATCATCTCACAACACAGAGACTGGCACACATCCAAAACAGCAAGAACGACCGGTGCTGGCATGGATGTGGGAAAAAAAAGGACTCTCATCCACTGTTGATGGGAGTGCCGACTGGTCCACCCCTTTTTGGAAAACAATATGGGCATTCATCCGAAAACTAGATATTGAGCTCCCATTTGATCCAGCAATAGCACTTCTGGGAATATACCTGAGAGACCAAAGAACACATAGCAGAAACACTATCTGTAATTCTTTGTTCATCTCTGCTCTATTCACTATAGCTAGAATCTGGAAACAACCAAATGCCCGAGAACAGAGGACTGGCTAAAGAAATTGTGGTTCATCTACACTATGGAATACTATGCAGCTGTCAGAAAAGATGAAATTATGAAATTCACCTGCAAATGGATGGACATGGAGGCTATCATGCTGAGTGAAATTAGTCAGAAGGAAAAGGACAGATATAGAATGACTGCATTCATTAATAGGATATAAATAGATACCAGTATTTTACTAAGTGTGGGAAATGGCAATAGCAGATTAAATCTCACCATTGAATATATATACACAAAGAGACTTAAGTGATAAACTCTAAATATCTGCAGGGCTAGCCACAATGTGTAAAATAAGAGGGAGAGAGATGAAGCACAGAGAGAGAGAGAGAAAGAGAGGAAATAGGGCTAACTGCTATTGAGGCAGCCTGGGGGTGGCGGGAGGGGGTGGGGTACATTGGTTGTTGAATGGGGCACTGGTGGAGGGATGGGTGCTGGAATACTGTATTAGCAAGAACCAATTATGAAATCCTTTGTAATTGTGTGACTCACGGTGGTATAATAAAAAATTAAAAAAAAAAAAGAAAAGCGCCCTACCCGGCTGTGCTTTATTTAGCTATGACCCCTGCCTTGAGTTATCTTTGCCTGTTACCTCATTTATTTATGGACATTCACTTAGCTTATCAGTCCTTTTTGCCTTCATACTGAAATAAATTTATCTAAAATGTGTAGAAAACAGAACTGTGAAGATCTTTTCCAATGCAAAAAATCCTTTCCTACTTCACATAACATTATATAGAGACAAATTTTTAACGAAGAAAAGTCAAATATTCTTAAACATTCTTTTTTTCTCTTGTACTGGCTTTTCAAGCTATTAGTCTTCTTTGTACTTCAAATGATTTTATATTGCAAATTAAATTATTTCCCAAATGCTGAGCTCTATGATTTATATTCAGTCTTTTGTGATTTGGTCACAAGTTTAAGACCAGCGTGACGTATTATATGAAATGGAACATATTTACTAGTTGTGACCTTTATCATTTATGGTATCAATATATATATTTTAACACAAATGCTTAGGAAGAAGGTCACTTTAAAGATAAAATGAACTGGTCTTAAATAAAGGCCTTTGGGTGATATTTAATTAAATTAACTGTTTCACATAAAACATTATGAGCTTTTATCTTTTCTTATGGGCCAGCATATGCCCCACTCTTTCCATTCCACAATTCTAGCTTTAGCAGTTTTAAATTTTATTTAGTTTTTTTCTTGCTTTTTTGGGTCACACCCAGAAATGCTGAGGGGTTTCTCCTGGCTCTGCACTCAGGAATTACTCCTGGTGGTGCTCGTGGGACCATATGGGATGCCGGGGATCGAACCCCCCAGCTGGCAAGGGCCCGCACGTGCAAGGCAAATCCCTTTCCTGCTGGATGATCGCTCCGGACTCCCCTTTAGTTGTTTTCTAAAAACAGTTTTTGTCATGTTGCTACATGGAAATGAGAGCTCTTGATACGTTAGAAAAAAACTCTTTTTGATTAAGACAATTAAAGTTGAGCAGTATATGTAATTATATAACATTATTATTATTTCCACATAAAGCTTTTATTACTTTCAACATCTCTTAGAATATATCAGTACAACTAAGTTTATTCATAAACTCATATCTTACTCACCTCCACATTTTATTCATTCTACTTGTATTTATCTATACATTTTCAATTCTTATCTTTACCTTCTTCTTCTGCATTTTGCACAGCTAACCTTTTTTTAAACTAGCTAAAAGTTTTTACTGTTTTCATAAACCTAATTGCTTATGGCATCCAGATAAGCAACACAAGTACCCAAATCTTATCCGTAACATATAAGATTAACATATAATTAACATACTTACATGGAGTCCTAAAATGCAACATAGAATTAAAATTATTAAAAATATGTTGGCATTTTTGATGGTTAAGATTTATTTTATAGGTAGATATGCTTGTACTTAAATAAAATTAAAAATGTATATAAAAATACAAGTTGAATGAATAAGATGCAGTGGGGATGAATAAGATGTGAGTTTATGAATATCTTTGTACTGATATTACATTTTAAGAAATGTTGAAATAAAGGTTATGCACAAAAATTCCATCAGATCAGTTTCCAAATGAATTTGTGGTTTGAATTAGAATGAAATTTATTTGCATTGCCCATTTCTAGGTTACATGGTAGGATTCTCTCTTCATCTGATTATTAAAATGTTACTTAAAGAAATAGGCACTGTGCATCTTCAGGCTAGAAAAGTTTGCCATTAGGGTAGATACATTTTTAGCTGTAGCACTACATGTCTATTTTCTAGTCTAACAGCAGGTGTTAATAATCCGTCTGAGGAACTTCGTGAACGTACAGAAGCTATAGAAATTCCCTGGATGAACATTCCTTCATAAACCACAATTAAGGGACTTCAGTCTGCTCTGTCACCCTGTCCTTCACAGAATTATTTCTTATTCATTTCTTCTTCATTTCTTCCTCATTAGCCTTCTACTCAAGTCTTTATTTCCCAAGAAAATACAGACCAGCACTCTATAAATTTTGTCACCACATATTTTGGACACTTGTTAATAAATAACATGAAGAAAATGAAAATAAATTATAAAACATGAGTGCTTGTATTAGATTGTCTATATATTTCCTGGCACAGTAGCAAGCCACTAGGGCTGAGGATGTAGCTCAGTGGAAAACTATGTGTTTTGTGTATAGAAGGCCCTGGATTCAGTCCTCAGAAACGTCATATGCATATATATCCAATATTTTGACCACTTGCTAGATATGAGTTTCCTAAGCTTGATCACTTGACATCCCGTTATTCATTGATTTGCTCGAGCAGGCACCAGCAACATTTCCATTTGACCCTATCACATGCGAGTATAGCCCAATATCATCTTCTTGCTACAGGAATGCGAAGAGCCTCAAACTGTTTGCTCAGGGTAGGGTCATGAAAGAAATGTGACCATCTTGTAGGTGGGCGGTCCTGTGATCTGTTGGCTTTATGTGGGATCCAGTCAGTAATGGCTCTAGTCCAGCAGTCATCTTCAAATCGCATTGCATGCCCAGCACATCTAATTTCCAATACCTTGCAGGCATCCTGTTTCCTAAGCAGGCAGTTTGATTTGGAAGTGAAGACCACTTCTCATTTTTTCTCACTCAAGAACAATGCTCCAGTGAAGAAAGGCAATTTGTGCACAACAAGCTGGTCTGTGGGTGATTCATCTCTCCAGCACTTTTCTTAAATGATGCTCATCTATTAAGCCTCAACTGACTCAAACTCAAGGCAATTTGCTCACTTCCTAAGAATTAAACATATCTTGCACATACATTCATCATATACAATCCAAACTGTGTTGTAGTGATGTTAACATTCCTATCTTTACCATTAAATTGTAAATTATTTTAAGCAAAGGATTAACTTCTTTTTATTTATTTATTTATTTATTTTTACAATTAAAAAGTTCATGTTTGGGTTTTGGTCATACAGTGTTTCAGCTCCCGTCCCTCCACCAGTGCCCATCTCCCACCACCAACATCCCGGTTCCCTCCCCTTCCCCAGCCCTGCTCCATGGCAGGTTCTTTTTATTTCTTTCCCTTTTCTCTCTCTTTCTCTTTCCCTTCCCTTCCAGACTATGGATTACAGAACATACATTAAAAGGTTGTCATGTGTATCCTTTTGCCTCTATTTAATGCTCAGTTCTAGGTTGGCATTAGTACCCTCGACAACTATTCTTAGCACCCTGTTCCATTTTCTGTCTTACCCTAAACTCTGACTCCCACATGTTTGTGATAATTTCCATCTTTGACAAGACCTCCTGATATATGTTTCACTTGACCTTGGATATTGGTATCATAATATTTACATATATATTTATGCCATGCAAATAAATGCAGTCATTCTGTATCTGTCTCTCTCCTTCTGGCTAATTTAGCTCCAACATAATCTTCTCCATGTCCATCCATTTATAGGCAAATTTTATAACTTCATTTTTTCCTAACAGCTGCATAGTATTCCATTGTGTAGATGTACCAAAGCTTCTTTATCCAGTCATCGATTTTCGGGCACTCTGGTTGCTTCCAGATTCTGGCTATTGTGAATAATGCTGCTATGAACATAAAAGTAGGGATGGTGTTTCCGCTGCGTATTTTTGGTTTCCCAGAGTAGATTGCAAGGAT